>CM077004.1:61231790-61374171 GCA_039090855.1 Macrothele yani
ACACCTTACTTATCATGTTGTTGCTTATTGGAGAAAATAGAAAAATTAAGAAGAATTTGTGAGAAATACAAAGAGAGATTTTATCTGCGTTGAATACTAAGTAGTCTGATTTCGAGCCCATTTTGCTGGTCATCAAAAGGAGGATCCCTTCGCCTTGACAGTGTTAAATTTTGAATTAAGTAATTTCACTTAAAAAAAATCATTTTGTGGCTGAGAAAATGTCGTGGAAAAAAAACACTTAGAAAAGCAGTTTTCTGAAGTGTCCTCGGGGGATTAAAAGAAAAAAAATTCCAGTGTCTAAAGGAATTTTAAAAACAAAAAGGTTTCTTCACCTCCAATTTTTTCTCTTTGTCTGAAGCTGTTCATCCCTGAGTTAGAAAAGCAACTGACTCCATTTAAACTTTTAGTATTAATAACATACATGACTTTTGAATGTAAATCATCTATATGTTTTGCCACCATGCCAAATTATTATGATTGTAACTATTTGTGCTAGGGATCTGGGTTTGAATGATGTTTCCTACTATATACCCTTCTTAGTGGGAGAAACTGGAGTCTTAGAGTTGTGTGTGTGTGAGAGAGAGAGATATATATATATACTTTTTTGGAGTCATTAAACTACTAAAATATATAAAATAAATACAAAGTAAAAGGTGTAGTTAGGACATGAAAATCTTGAAAGAGGATGGTCCAGTCTTAAACTTAAACTTATCCTAGATGAATCTCATTTCTTGTAAGTCTATGAAGATTTGAAAATAAATGAAACTTTTGTCTTCAAAATTTCTATAAAAATTGCATTGTGTTTTAGCTTCCTTACTTGCTTTATTGGAAAATTTCAGGGAATAAATGGAGTGCATCTCCAAGCAGTTCCAAGTTTATTTACACATAACACCTAAGGTATAAATTAAAATACTGTGTGTTGGAAATTTTGATAATTTGACATCTAGCATATTTAGTTTGTTCTGCAGCAATTGTGTTAAGTTTATACATCATCTCACACAAGTGAAACTTTTGTCTTCAGAATCTCTATAAAAATTGTTCATTGTGTTTTAGTGGTGTCCATCACTCTTGTTTACTCATCAAAATTGATGGGCATCACCAGAAAAATTTTCCAGTTTCCCAGACCTTTTTTTTTTTTTTTTTTTTTTGTAACTTTTTGAAGGTTTACAGGGGTTAGTTCATCCACTTAAGTGATTAATTATATTTTTGTATTCTAGAACTTTAAAGCTGATCGCATTTTTGTATCTAACTCTCCTCTCCAAGTTTTGAAAAACAAAACAAATTAGAAAATAAGACTACTTTTGCAATTTTCCATTTTGTAAGGAACCTCTGTAATTTATAATTTTCAGAGAGAAGAAATTTTTTGTCACCTATAAATTTCGAGTTACTATTCTAATAATTTTTTTTTAGAACTAGTGTGTACTTGTTTCAAAAATCACTTGTTTTATTTTATTTCAGAGACATTTTGATCATAGTTGGAGGTGTCATCCCTCTTCAAGATTATGAGTTTCTTGCATAATGCTGGAGCAACTGCAATTTTTGGTCCTGGTATGTGAATAAAATCATAGAAAGTTTTTTCATGCACTTTAAGAAAATGCTATGAGTTTAAATTATGAGTTATTTACATGACATAATCTTGTGAATGAGTTCTTAGTGTTCTTATCCAGAAATTCAGTCTGTGCATATTGGAATATTTTAAGCAAAAAGCTATATTTCTGGGAAGGTAGAAATGTCACCTGAAATGAAATATGAGTATTCGAAAGAGTTTCATGTAAACTTGGCAGGAAAACCTGTAAATTAGAATCCCTTAGAGTAACACTAATTTGAAATATGTATCCATAAAACTGTTGTATTTTATTATTTGTGTAACAGACATAATGCTAATAATAATAAGTCTTCCATTGTCATGTGAAATTTGCTTGGTTTTAGGTACAGATGTGTGTCAAGGGAACTGGTAGGGACCCACATAATTTTGAGTTTTCTATTTTGGTTTTGGTTCTGCTGTTATGGCCCCCACTGCATTCATTAAGTCTTTCTTTACCACATGTCCTTAATTCACTCGGATTTGTGAAAAATCATAATTCTCAGCTGTAAATACACACATAGATAAATCAAAAGAAACTTTATTACAGGACCGACATCCTAATTGGAAGTGCATCGACATACAGGGTGCCCAGTCAAAGTCCTTTCTCAGCCCCGTAACTTTCAAACGGCGACAGTTACAGCCATAAAAACAGTGTCTAGAGTATAGTAAAGTGGCTGTATGCGCTATTTGGACGAGACCACTTACAGCACCTCCTAGCGGCAAAGTCAGGGAGATAGCGTGCCGATCTCGAAAACTATACGAGATGCCGGGAAAATAGTCAATTACAAAGTTGTAGAGCAAATATCGATTTAGTACGAAAAGACACCTTGTGCACATGAATGCTAAGAATAGAATGCATACAACGCATTTCGTTTGTTTGTTCGGCGAGAGTCAAACACTGTTATGTTTTTTTTTCAGCGTCTTTCTGAAAATTCTCCAGACAGTGGGCTTTGGGAAATCTCCGCGTTAATTTTCCTGGGCTTCATTGAATGGGCGGTGCAAACACTATGTCGACTGACTTCTTCCGATACATGCGGTCGTCCAGAAATTTTTAAGTTTGCACAAACAGCCCGTAGTTTCCCACATTTCTTATGCCAGTACGTAGATAGATTTTTCTGGTTGAAGGTTCTTTTCTGAACCGTGGTCGAAAATGCTGTTGCACAACAGTTACAGATTCCGTTTTTGCTCAATTCAAGAACATTGAAAACGCCTTCTCCACACTGCAGAACGCTGTCATTTTGACTGACTAGTCATCTGACATGCACGCTATCGCCTACGTCACTTCCCTCAGTAGTGGGACACAAACTTTACGAGTACATCTACCTAACGTTTCGCAGTTGTGGCTCGTGTCTTCAACTGTTACTGTTTTACAGCACCTGGGAAACTGCTTATGCTTCTTTATGAATCACCCTGTATACTCAAGGCCAATCTGGTTTTCCCTTCAGGAGTGTCCCCCCTAATCCCTTCAGGCATACAGGACCACCCAACCCAGTGCTGATGTCGAGTAAAACTTAAGCGAATGTGCCAAGTACACCACTGGCATTAATACACAGTATCGAACCGAGTATCCGGACTCCCGAAAACTGGACCTTTTTTGTATAAATTGAATTTTTTGCACGATAATTCTTGACCCTTGCTCAGCCTCATATTTCAGTCATTCCCAACTGACCTTCCGTACCCTTTTAATCTCCCCATCATATGTGCATATACATATTCAAAACAGCATTCTAGAACAATTAAAGATACATTTCCCACTGGTTGAGGCAGACATCCAACTTCACCCTCCCTATCTTTCACCCAAAGGAACAGACAACAGAAACCCAACCAGTTTCTTCAACAGAAAAGAGAAGCATTTCTCTTTCCAACTGGATGATGTCGCTAGTCTCCCTTGCGCTGGTGACTGCTTTTGTAAAGAGAAAGCCAAAAAATCTTCACTTTACGCTATTCGTTGCCACAGTCATTGGTGTGACATCATAGGCTAGTCGGGGATACTCATGACTTCCCTGTGAAGAGTACGGAAGCCCACTTTGTTTCGGAAAATTAGGTCAATCACTTTGTTTCATTGGTCAGGGTGCTCTGTGTTTCATGTTTATTCAGCAGTGCTGCAAAATTCTCACGATGCAATGTCCAAAGAAGTCCAGAAACACCGTACTGCTGCTGGCCCAGACCTGTCCGGATAATCGGTTCGATAGTGTATATATACAAAAAACAAAACCATCACACTACAATAACAGAGAAGTCCTTACAGAAGTATCTTGTTCAACCTCGTGGCATCTCAGGTAAAGTGGTTTGCTAAGGTGCCTTGTCTTTCATTGGTCACATGTGAATCTTATTCTTCATGCTAGTAAATAGTGTTGAGGCGGAAGTTAGACGTAGGAAAGATTTTTGCTGTAACCGTATTTTTTTTCTTTTGATGTGCCCTCTGTCTGGTATTGTGGTTATTTACCATTGTATTGCTTAAATGTTTGTGTTTCAGTTTTGAAAATGGAGGGCAACAATTTTTGAAAACGGAAGTTAGACAGAGCCCTGTAATCCTAAATTCTTTTTTCTGCTAACGATGTTTCCTGTATCTCCCATGTGGTTGTTAAATATCATTTTATTACATGAAGATTGGAAATGGAGGGGAAAACTTTTCGAAAACCTTGAAGTTGAGACGGAGTGAAAGATTTCTCCCGTAATCGTAAAATGGAGGCGAAAGGGGTTTTGACAATGGAGAGCTTGGTATCTGTGGGCACCATGTTATCTGTTGTGTGGGATCCTTAGCTGACAAAAAATTAGTTGAAAAATGCACTGGTGTGCAAAAATTAAGGACGAAGAGGAGAAATTAGCATAACAGCAGAACGGACCGAAAGACCACTCAGGGGAGATAGACTAGGGTCCGGTACGGTAGGGCATGTGCATATATGCAGCATGATGTGGAGGGGGGGTCGGAAGGGTATAAAGCACACAGGCGGTGTATGCTGCCCCAGCAATTTGGTAGAAAGCTTATTGCACGGTGTACATCAGTTTGAGCGACGTCAAGTTGTGCCACCGTGTGATATGGCCAACAGGCAATCCAGTAGACGACATCTGGATGACTTTACCCAAGGTCGCGTCATTGGGAAGTTGGAAGAAGGTTGAAGTGTGACTAGTGTGGCCGAGGAGTTCGGGATTGCTCACAGCATTGTTTCACCAGCTTGGAGAGGCATTTCAAATGACAGGAACAGCTGTCCGAGAGTTTAGCAGTGGTCATCCACGAGCAACCACGGCGTCGGACGACCCGGTATACTGTCCTACAGGCCCGAAGAAGAGACAGACCGCAGACAGCGGGATAATTTGCAAGGCACATGCAACAGACAACAGGACGTCCGCGTTATTGCGTTTTACCGTGACCAGGAAGCTGTACAAGGAGGTGGTCTATTTGCACGACGACCAGTACAGTGTGTGCCATTAACGCCTGCTCATCAGAGACAGTGGTTTCTGTGATGCCAGGAATACAAGAACTAGACACATCAGCCATGGGGTCGAGTTCTTTTTACAGATGAGAGCGGGCGATTTAGTCTGACGAGCGATTCTGGACGTTTACACATCTAGAGAGAGCAGGAACACGCAATCACACCTCCAACATCGTCGAAAAGGGCCAGTTTGGAGGTGGCGGAGTTCTCGTTTAGGGGCGGTATCATGCTTGGTAGCCGTACTGACCTCCACATCTTCCAAGGAGGGTTCAGTCACTGGTGTCCGGCTATTGTACCGAGGTTCTTCTGCCTCACGTGCGTCTGTTTAGAGGTGCTGTGGGTCCTGGAGTTTCCTCTCTTCATGGATGAGCAACTCTACACCTCATCGTACAGTGGCTGTCGCAGAAGCTTTGTTTGGAGAGTGAAGATATTCAATGCATGGATTGGCCCGCAAGGTCACTTGGACCTGAATCCAATCGAACACGTGTTGGACCTTCTCGAGGAGACGCTTGGCAGCAACGTCACCAGCCCCGCCAGCAACAATTCCGCAGCTGCAATTGCCGCTAAAGAGAGGAATGGGCCCGCGATGCCTTAACAGCTCCTTGACAACCAGCCTCGTCCTCAGCATGGACAGACCATTTGTAAATCCTGCAAAGCAGTCAGGGGGTGATCCATATCTCCTACTAAAGACTGGATTTTCTCTTGGCAGCCGCCTGTCACATGGATGTTTCTGTCTTCTGTCCAGTTGTGCTCAGAAGCTACGCTTTTCAATAAAGGCCTGCCTTTTGTATCCCATTTGGATTCCTTGTTTGGACGGTTTTTGCTCACTTGTATAATATTCTTACATCTTGGGGATCTTATGGTATGATTTGAGTCGAAGCGTGGAGCACTTCTGCAGGACATTACATTTCGAAAAACCGTCTTGTCCTTAATTTTTGCACACCAGTGTATAATTATCCCCATTTGTTTCTTTTGTGATATACTTTTCTGTGAAAAAATAAAATTTGCGATACTAATGGAACCCAAAGCAGGAAAATAAAACCCCACTAACAGCATATTGTGCCTGATAATTGAAACTGAAGCTTCCATTTAATTTATTTTCTTAACAGCTGTAGGCTTAATATTGAAAATCCTAAATTTGATGCATAAAATTTATAAGTGCAATCAACCAGTGAAATAAAAAATTACAGCTGTTATCATTTTTACTGAAATGAAGCATATTCCTTATGATTTATGTTGTCAGAAAGATGTATGCACGCGCTCACACACACACACACACACACAGAGAGAGAGAGAGAGAGAGAGAGAGAGAGAGAGACCTCATTTAGAAGCATTTATGAGTTGAACAGAGTACACAGTTCACAAGTTAAAAAAACTGCTTGTGCCCTTTAATTTTTTCTGGCCACAAAATCACCACAACAAGCAATTTAAACAAATGGGCAATCATGATTGTAAAAGGCATGTGTGCCAGCGGAGAAAGAAAGCAGCGGGTCCTGTTGGTGCAGCCACATTGTTACAACCCTCGCATGTAGTCAGGCTCAATTGTGCAGCAGCCGAGTTCTTTAGCAGCAAATAGCATGGGCATGTAGCAAATCAAATGTCTGACAATACATTTCAGGTGTTATACTTGCACCACTGTACAGGAAATCAATCGGAACCACCCCCTGACAGTCCCAAGGTAGTTTCCAAGAATTTTCAGCTGGATGGTGATGTCTTGGCTTTTTATGCAGGTGGAAATGATGGGTGCTTCGTTGCCATGGATGCTTTGTCCACTTTCTGACGTATAATGATACCCCCTAGTTTGATCTCCCATTTCAAGTGGCACTTCAAGGAAATCCCCCTCACCTTTCTGATGATAGCATATCAAATGTGTGAGGGGAGTGGGCCATTTGTCTTGCCTTTTGTTTTTCTTAGAGATTCTTAGGTACCCACTTTTGGGCAAAACTTTTCCATAATGCAGTTGGTCTTTGGACACTACCCACTGAAATTTGCAGGCAAAGTCCCCTGTATTACTTCTTTTCTCAACGAATACAGAGATCATTTGCCTATGTAAGCACTATATCATCTGGAATGGCAGAGTCATTGGGCACTCATGTCAAGGTTTGTCATTGTCTGTCTTGTTTTTTTTTTACAAAATCCTTGCACCATCTCCACTTCTATGTAAAAGTTCCATCAACTGGTTATGAATTCCCACACCCTCTGCAAGGAAGGAAACATTACACTTTGCACTTCTTCGTGTGACTGCATGTTTTCAATTACAAACCCATCTCTTAATGGCTATTACTAGGTAAATAAATGGGTGCAAAGTTCTTTGGTGGTGGAGAGATGGCTCCGGCTCTTTGGGTGCTCATGCACACTTTAACTCTCCATTGACATGTTAAGGACTTTTATGCTGGATGTCTTGTCTTGTTTTCTTATTTATTGAACAACCCTTGCCATGTAGGTGGTTCAAAGGCTTGCCTGGACGTTTTTTTGTTACCAAAAGAAATGAATAGAGGAATATATGTACCAAACTATGGGTCTTTCTCTAGATACTATCCATTAACATTAACACATTTGTACTTAATTTCCGCCATGTTGAAGGGATTTGGGTTACTGTCATAAGCCACTGTAGGACACATTTCTTTAGTTCAAAGTAATTATATTCAAGCAGCACATACAATTCAAATGAATCAGAAGTATGCATTGAATTGCCTATGGTTTACTGGTCTTCCATGTAACAACTCCTAAAATACTTGAAAATTACATGAAAGACCAGTAAACCACAGGGATTTCAGGAAACTTGTTACATTGATGACCAGCAAAACCGCAGACAATTCAATGCATAATTCTGACTGATTTGAATTTATGTGCTGCTTGAATATAACTGCTTTGAATATGTTCCCATGTATTTCTGAGGAAATATTTCTTCCTCAAATTCTATATTTCTTTAGTTGTTTATCTGTAGTGAATTTCTTCCCTCCTAAAATGGTGCTTAAATGTCTGGAAAAGGTAGAAATCATTTGGAGCAAAGCCAGGATTGTAGAAGGGGATGGCTGAGTATTTCCTTGCCCGTTAATGCCACAGTTGTCATTGTCACATAAGCCATGTGTAGTTTAGCATTGTCATGCAAAAAAAAGCCTGTCAAAAAATTTTCTGACCTCTTTCTTGCAGATTGCATTTCAAAGCTTCTCTTTTACAATGGTAGTGTAATACAGTGCATTCATAGTTGCTTCCCATGTGAGAAAATCCTCTGCATCTCAGAATATACACTGCTGGCCACCCAAAATGCAGCACCAAGAAGGAAGCATCCGATTGACCTGAAATTCACAGCATGCATCACCCGCGAAAGGACATGCAAATGATTAGCATTTGCAGGGCATACGCAAATCACGTACATGCGGCACGCCACCGAGAAGCACTATAAGAAAGGTGCACAGAAGGCGGGGGGTGTGAGTAGTGGAAGTGTGTTGTGCTGCAGGACCTGTGCGTGGGGAGCTTCCTGATGCCTCATCGCAGAATATGGCAGTCATTCCAGCACGTTCTGGAGTTTGACAGTTAACAAATAGTGGCTTCTCGCAACAGCAGTTTATCGTACTGAGACATCGGTGCCCGTGTGAGATGACATCCAGCCACAGTGAGGCGAGTATGGATTCGGTGGGTGCAGGAGGGACGGATGGACCGACATGAGCGATTGCAGCAGCCGCGACACACCACCGAACTAGAGGACCGACATGTTGTGCGGCGGGCATTGACGGCTCGCACCGCCACATCATGAACGTTAGCTCAGGAATTGGGGGTGTGTTGCACAACAACCTGTGTCAGCACATAACGTTCGACGTCGGCTGCAGGAGCTGGGGGACTTGTCGCACGGCGCCCATTGCTCCAATTACCATTTATGTTACACCACCGGCGAGTGCGGCGGCAGTGGGCCGTTGAACGCCGCACCTGGACTACGGAATGGCACGACATTGTCTTCTAAGACGAATCCCGCTTTCCTGCCTGCAACACCACGATGGTCGGATCCGCGTGTGGCGGCACCGCGGCGAGAGACTGTATGGCGCCTGCATTATGCATCGCCATACTGGTCCATCGCCTGGCGTTATGGTTTGGGGCGCAATTGGATATGACACCCGCACCCCTCTGGTACGCATCGCCAGTACACTCAACAGCCACCGCTACATCTCCTACGTTTGGGAGTCTGTAGTCCTCTCTTACCTGCAGGACCTGCCAGCGGCCGCGTTTCAACAAGACAATGCGCACCCACACGTGGCACGCATCGTGCAACAATTCTTTACGGCCCAACAGGTGCTCACTGCTGCTGTGGTCCGCCTGTTCTCCCGATATGTCGCCCATTGAACACGTCTGGTCGGTGATTGGCAACCGAGTGGCATGGCAAGCACCACCCGCAGCTACGCCTGTTGAACTGTGGCAACGTGTGGAAGCAGTCTGGACTGACATACCCCAAGCCCACATGCAAAGCCTCTTTTCGTTTGATGCTGCGGCGTGTAGCGGCCGTTATTGCCAGCCATGGGGGCCACACGAACTATTGATGTCTGCGTGTTCCGCAAGTCTCACGGGCCTGTAAGCTCAATCGTTTAATCTTTGTATCTGTTGTTATGTGTCCAGTAAATCTGGCTCTGCTATCTCGTGTCCTTCTTGGTGTTGCATTTTGGGTGGCCAGCAGTGTAGTAGCTATTAACTTTCCTGCAGATGGTACTTCCTGGAATTTCTATGGCCGTGAGGGACTCGAGTGGCGCCATTCACAGTTGGGTCACTTGGTTCTTGGAGGTAAAATAATTAACCCAACTCTTGTCATTGGTCATGATTTTCTGCAGAAATGCATCTCCCTTATACTTAACAGCGATACAAAAGCTCTGTGCAGATGGCAACGTGAAATGACTTCTGATCAAATGCGAACGTCTTTGGTATCCAACGTGCACATGCTTTTCTGAACAGCAGGTGCTCATGGTTTATTTTTTTTCCCACTACCAACACTGATGTTGACTATTGTAGTTATGTTGCATACCCTTACACATGTTTCCCAAAATAACCTGTTGCACACAATTAATATTAACTTTAGTCAGAGCAGTAGCCCACACATGTCCATGCAATTCATTTGCTACTTTTTTCTCAGCCCTCAGAAAACTTGTTGCACAAATCATAAGAGCTTATCCATGATAGTGTTTCACCCCTTACTGTACATACAATCTTCACAAAATTTCTCAGCCCTCAGAAAACTTGTGACACCAATCATAAGCACTTGCCCATGATAGTGTTTCATCTCCTTACTGTACTTTTAATCTTCACAAAATTTCAGCAGTTTTATCTTCTCCTCTACAAGAAATTTAATAATACAATGCTGTTCCACACTCTCTAACACCTCTACAGCTTCCATGCTTTTCACAATGCCCCTTGCATGCACTTCATGGATGAAATTGCTACTGGCATGAAGGGGAGGTTCAAGTGTAATTACAATACAGATTATGTCACAATTGGTATAGCACATGGAGAATTACAAAAAATGTCCAGGCAAACCTTGAACTAAGTATACATAGATTAAAACGCTGTATGCATGTGTGAAAATTACAAATTTTTGTGTGTACTTAGTGTAAGTATAGAGATTGAGATTTTGTTGTAAAAGTAATATTACGTAGTTTTCACAATCCACCAAAATATAAATTTTCTTAATACCTGTTCAGTTTGCAAAAGCTTTGAAAACAAACTTATTGCCACCTCCATTGGCTGCAAGGTCCGAGGCACGAGCTTTGTGCATGTATTACAGCACTGGCTCTGTCTTTTCTCATGAACCAGTAGTCATAAATTAAAGACGGTTATCTACTACTATGCTTATGGAAGCTGCTGAACCCCAAAATGAGGAAAAAAATTGAACCGATTTTTAGCATCTCTTGGAATTTGTTAATTTGGTATGTGATAAAAAGGGAGAGCATGTATGTTTCAGTTTTTATTATATATATAAAAGTTATGTATATTATATATTTCGTTTTTTTTTTATATATAGGTACTAAAATCCCAGTTGCAGCTCTTAATGTTTTGGACTTAATAACAAAGTCTGTTGTAGAAAAGGGAGCGACAGAGAGCAAAGTGAATCTGCATTATAATACTTGTAAAAATCTAAGGTTTGTTGTTTTACAGGTTGACCCCTTTTCCATTTGCTAAGGAAAAGAAAAGTGAAGTGAAGTTACTGTCTGACTGGTCTATTATTGTAAAAGGGGTTTTCATGCATTTTATTATATTTTGTGTTTTAAACCTCTAAATGTGTTCTTATATGAAGAAAGTCACTGAGTCATTTTGTACATATATATTGTAAATGAAGGAAAAATAAAGTTTCTTATATTTTTCTGTGTGATTCTATTTTTATTGCTTTAAGAACCTTTTTTTTTTTCAGTAGTTTTAACTCATGACAGTGCTGAGTATAGTTGAGGACAACATGAATGGATCGTAGCTAGCAGGTAGCACTTGTATGAGGTACCACCTTGATTCCATCCATTCCAGTGGGTGACTGTGTTTGGTTGAGTTGATTCTGGTTTAGCAAATAAACCGGATAAGTAAATAAACATCTGAAGTCTCAGGTGGATTGCTTGCATGCATCTGGTACAGGGTGAGAATATTTAAACTACTATGTGTGCCCCAATAGCCACCACCATGTATAATTATTTTCAAAGGAATATACATCTATCTACAAAATACATCTATTTGCAATGACTGTACATTTGGTCAATATCACATCTTTTTGCTAGTGTGAAACACCAAGTGATACATATGATTTCACCAAGAGCTCACTGTTGCAAAATAACACATTTTAATTAAAGCATGACCAAGTTTTTGGAGGTCCCATCCACTTCACTCAAAAACCCTATGCTTTTCCAGTTCACATATTATAGACTATACGTTTGTATTTATTCCTATCTCACAGTTACACCATGTACTTCCAAAGATATCTAAAATCCTGTTAGAACAGAGTGTATAGAACAGAATGGGAGCTACGATACTCAGAGGCTGTAATGATTGAGAAGAATAAAGATAGTGCTTGCAATAGCAATGAACCACATATTTTACCAAAAGTGTGGAAAACACTAATAAAAACAAGCTGATTATAAGAAGAGAGGGAAAAAAAAAAGATGCAGCAGTCAAAATACAGATGGCGACACTGTTGTAAATGTTAGGTAAGAAGACAGACCACATGATGAAATACCCCACATGCCAAATCAGGAGGCCCCATGAATTTTGTCAAAATACAGCACAGGTTCAATGTGCTATTAGAACCGATAAGTGTGCGTCAGAAGATGAACATGGTTATGTTCGAAAATGTTAACGAATACATACATTGTTGGAGTGTTTCGACTACTTTGCTCGGGAGATTTTGTGCTATACATAAATTTTAAATTGACAGTAATATAGGAAGTTATATGTGTAATTGGACAGCGCTCATTTGTCTCCCTCAAGGATTACATGGATACACATGGTGTGAGTGAACATAGAATTGTGCGGTTTTTTCAGCTGCATGTGTAAATAGATACTGTCTAACGAAAGACAAGTCTGTGACAAGAGTGTGAGATTTCCTAAGGACTTTGCAAGGAAACTATGTATATAATAAATTGTAACTATTTTTCAGCAATTGATATCATTACAGTAGAGTATGTGAATTTTTACTGTACTTGGTAACATAACATAGACAAAGTGTTACCAAAAAAACAATTAATTCGTAGGTGTTTGTCAGTTAATTAAAATATGTGCAGTTTAACAGAAAAATAAGATATTGTAAAAAAATGTATCATTAAAAGGATTTTAGATAACTTTGGAAGTACATGGTGTAACTGTGAGATAGGAATAAATACAAACGTATAGTCTATAATATGTGAACTGGAAAAGCATAGGGTTTTTTGAGTGAAGTGGATGGTACCTCCAAAAACCATGGTAATACTTTAATTAAAATGTATTATTTTGCAACAGTGAGCTCTTGGTGAAAATACATGTATCACTTGATGTTTCCCACTAGCAAAAAGATGTGATATTGATCATATGCAAAGTGTGTTTTTATGACAGATTATAACTCGCAAGATTATAATTTCAGACATTGACTGTACATCTATCTACAATGGCTGGTGTATACAATAACTACACGTAAATAGACTAGACAAATAAGAAAAGGAGATTCAGTCTCACCTAAACTTTTTACAGCCACAACAGAACAGTTAGTTGGGAAAAATTGAGGGATTGAAATCACAGTAAATCCTTGTTTATCTGATGTGATTGAAACCATGGTGGCATTGCAAAATCAAAAATTCCAAATTATTGAGAATATATTTTTTACCAGTCATAGCTAAATAAGGGTTTGAAATCAACGTAATATAAAGTGTTTTATTTATTAAACTTAAGTACACGCAATGGACAAAACATTAGAGATACTTACCCAACAACGTGTTGGTCCTCCTCTAGAGTGAATAACAGCCTGTGCATGCTAAGGCATTGCCGCCACCAGATGCTTGAGGGTTTCCGGAGGTAATGCCAGCCATACCTGTTGCAGCATTGTCCACTACTCCACCTGATACGATAGTCCAGGATCCATGGATCTGATGTTCTGCTCCATGGCATTCCAGAGAGTTTCCACAGTGTTTAAATCCAGGGACCTTCAGGGCCACTAGATGGTTCCAAACTGAAACGAATGTTCCTCAAGCCATGCCAGGGGGTTGCAGATTGGTGAGGTGGCACATTGTCCTTCTGGAACAGACCATTGGTTGCAGGATGCACGAAGGCCATGAAAACGTGTAGGTGTCAGCCAGCACATGCTGGCAGTGTGCAGTGGTTAAGGACATCTCCAAACTCGCTAAGCGACCTAATGTGTCCCCATGAGAAGGCTTCCCAAACCATCACAGGGCCACTCCAACCTTGAACAGAGCTGACCTGACATGACAGTGCAATGGCGTCCTGCTGTCAACACAAAGCCATACCCGCACCCTCCTGTCAGCTCGGTACAGTTGAAAATGGGATTCATCTGGTCACACGATGTGGCGCCACTCTGCAGAGGTCCACTTTGACGTCCCCAGCGCATCAAATGAGTCGTAATGGCTGATGACGAGCATTCAACAGTGGCACACAAGTAGGGCATCAGCTCCCATAGCAAGGGTATGCTGCACGTGACATACCATTTGCCCGTTGATGCTGCTTGGACCTCAAACATATAACCTAGATGTGATTTGTGCCGCTGTTGCCAAGCTGTCAGTCTGTACAAGCTTGGGTAGTTTACGCCATCCTTGGTATTCACTGGCTTATGGTCGACCACCACTTGCTCTCTGGGCACTAGTAAGCCTGTCGATGGTATACTCACTGTGCAACCTCAGAAACTCTAGGTTTCTTACCACTTAGGTGATAGAATGACCAACCTGTCTTGTACTGGCAATGTATCCATTACCAAAGTTGCTCAGATCACCACATTTACTCACCTTTGTCAATGGCGATACACTGTTGAGAATCCATGCTGTCCGCCTGTTTATACCTTGCAATTCAGTATGGGTCTGTTCCACCCTGCGGGTGGGGGGGGGCATGTCAACTGATCATCACCTCATCTCTAATGCTTTGTCTACAGAGTGTATATTGCATATATACAATTAATTTTAAGACCTTTAAAAAAGGAAGAAATGTTTATGTTATATATAAAATAATATAGTAGACAGATAGATATATTGGGTTGTCGGAAAAGTCATGACGTATTTTAGCCATGTTTTGCAAAGGTCATTTATTGATAAAAAGAACAAAGATCAATCAATGATATAATGCTCGTTTTGTTCAATAACCTTTTGCCATCTTTCAGTGAGCTGCAGAATGCCTCGTTCATAGAAGGACCTGTCTTTCGTGGCGAAAAACTGTACAAGGTGCTGATTTACAGCCTCATCTGAATTGATACCACGCAAGGACTGTTGAAGAGAGCGAAACAAGTAGAAGTCTGATGGCGCAAGGTCAGGCGAGTATGCTGGGTGTGGCAACACATCTCACCCAAGCTCCAATAATTTTTGGCAGGTGATCAAACTTGTGTGTGGTCTCACGTTGTCTTGATGGAACACAAAACCGTTGCGATGAACAAACTCTGGACGTTTCTGGACGATGGATTCGTTCAAACTGTCCAATTGCTGACAGTACACATGCAAATTGATTGTTTGGTTCCGTGGTAGGAGCTCAAAAAACAAGACACCTTTAAAATCCCACCACACTGAGACCAGAACCTTCCGCTGATGAATGTCTGCTTTGGATGTCGTTTGAGGTGAAGCAGCATATTGTTTTACACAATCCACTTTTCGTCACCAGTTATCAGTCGCTTCAAAAAAGGATCCTTTTCCTCACGTTTAGTGAGCATATTGCAGATGTTTATATGCCCCATCAATTGAGCTTCTTTGAGTTCATGAGGAACCCACACATCAAGCTTGCTTACGTATCCCAGCTTCTTCAGGTGGTCGTGAATGCTTGAATGATGGATGTGCAATGTGTCCGCAATCTCTCATGTTGCGTAATGTGGGTTTGACTCGATCAATGCATTGATTTGGTCGTCATCAACCTCGGTGGGCCTTCGGAACCAAGGAGCATTGTTGAAGTCAAAATCACCAGCACGAAATTTTGCGAACCACCGCTGGCACTGACGTTCTTGTAGAGCATTATCCCCGTATACTTTATGCAACCTTTCACAAGCTTGGCACGCGTTCTTCCCTTTACAGAAGTAAAACAGTAAAATATGGCGAAAATGCACAGTTTGGTCTTCCATCTTCAACTTGATGTCATATCTCCGCAAATCAACCAAATAGCTCACTATTCCTTTTAGACTGCAGCTAGAACTGGTACCTGTCAAACGCCATAGCGATTACAGAGCTCTGCATGCCTCTAGTACTTCCAAAACCGCCCAACCTCCAATATGTAAAATTGTGTGTGAAGCTAAAAAAAGACTTCTAAATGTAAAATAGCTCAGCCAGCTGTGAGATAGTTTTGATTCCTGCTTTGCATTTCACTGAAGAACAGCCATCTTCCCCGGTGTTGCAGTGGTCTAAGCGATGGCTCCCGATCATTCGCCCGAGATGGGTCCGGGTTCGAATCCCTGTGAGGCATGGATGTTGTGTTTTTCTTACGGTGCTGGATCTCACCCTTCCCTGGAGGGACGGGCGACTGCTTATAGCCCACTAAGTTGCTCACGGTGGTCATTAAATCTCCAATCAAAAAAAAAAAAAAGGAGGAGAACAGCCGATGGTGACTTCTCACTACATGAGACTATTATAGAAAAAACATTTGTATTTTAACATCACTTTTTCAGTTTTCCACATTATGCATTTTGACAGATATTGTTGGCTTCATATATTTAGCACTAGGTATATCTATGTAAGGTCAGGTGATGCGTAACATCACAGCCTCTCCTTGACAAATGCCAACCCCGCTTTCTCGTGGTGCATCCTGTTCCCACTAAAGGGGCTCTGACGACCGCCAATAGCGGTATAACTATACCATCGGGATTAGAGGAAATGCTATCCCACACTCACCAACCCGCTTGGACAGCGTGGTGAGTTATGTCCAAACCCCTCTAAAATGACTCCACAACTTAAATCTTGGCCCTCCAGTCTCCGGCAGCTGGAATGTACCTGGCCAAGGCAGCGTCCAGTGCGACATGAAGGCAGAGGGTGCTAAGAATCCCCAGAGGACCGGACTAGGCTGCCATCTGATGCTGACCTTGGCTACGTATAATGGACGCTACGTATCTTCTGATTCAAGGCTTCTTGAATTGGAAGAGGAAATACAAAGAATCAAGTGGGACATCGTCGGGCTAAGTGAGTTAAGGAGAAGATCTCTTTGAAATGAAAAGTGGACATCTCTTCTACTATCGTGGGACAGATACTGGCAGAACTAGTGGTGTTGGATTTATAATAAACAAGAAACTGAAGGATAAAGTTGTAGAAGTTGAGAGTTCCTCTGACAGAGCTGCACGACTCGTTATCCAACTCTCGAGAAGATACCAGGCTCAGATTATTCAAACTTATGCACCCACCACAAGTCATCCTGAAGAAGAAATTGAAGAATTTTATGAGGAAATTCGTCATCTAAATAATAAAGGTAAGCAGCATTTGAAGATAATTATGGGAGAATTCAATGCAAAAATAGGGCAACGACAACAGAATGAAACTTCAGTAGGTAAATTCGGTCACGGCAACAGAAACCAGCGTGGAAATACTCTTGTTGAGTTTGCAGAGGCAGAAGGGTTTTTCATCTTGAACTCCTTTTTCAAGAAAAAGCCGCACAGGAAATGGACATGGAGACATCCAAATGGGACGACAAGTGAAATTGATTTTATTATGTGTAACAAAAAATTCGTCATAGAAGACTGCAGTGTGCTAAACAAGTTCAACACAGGTAGTGACCATAGATTGGTGAGATGTAAGATGCACCTCAAAACTAAACTCGAACGTGGCACGCTTATAAGACAAACAAAATGTATTGACATAACTAACCTTAGAAAACACCATAATACCTTCAAGTTGGAACTGAAGAACAGATTCTCTACTTTAGAAAGCCTAACATCGGAAGAAGTGGATATTTCTGAAGTTAACAGAAAAGTAACCAAAGCTCTTATGGAAACAGCAACAAAATTAGCTGGGTCTAAGAACAAGTTGCATGTGAACAAATTATCAGGAAAAACCAAAATGTTGATGCAAAAAAGAAGAGAGATGAGGACAACTAAAGAAGATGTGACTTCCAAAGTAGAATGCATAGAGCTATGCAAGACAGTACGAAAAAGTATCACTGAAGACATAAGGAAATTGAACTGTGAACTAGTGAGGAAAGCAATTGAAAACAACCAAAGCCTAAAGATAGCAAAGGGACATCTCAGTAAGGGAAGAAAACAGATTATGGTACTGAGAAAAGAAGATGGTTCTGTAACAAGAAATAGAGGCGAAATTTTGACAAGAGTGAAAGATTTTTACTCTAAGTTATATGAAAGGGATGATAAATGTACTCCAGACATCATGGAAGGTACCAGTACCAGAGTTCTTCCAGTCCTCCCAGCAGAAGTTGCACATGCAATCAAGAACATGAAGCGGGTAAAAGCTCCAGGAGAAGATGGAATTACTATAGACATCATACAAGAAGCAAGCGAAGAAATTGAAACAGTACCCGCCCAAATTTTCACTCGATGCCTTAATGAAGGGAACATTCTTGAGGATTGGAACAACGCTATAATGATCCTGCTACATAAGAAAGGTGACATTGAGGATCTCAGGAACTACAGACCTATCAGCCTCCTATCAGTGGTTTATAAAATCTTCACTAAAGTTCTTTCACACCGTTTGAAGGTAACACTGGACATGGCTCAACCGAGAGAGCAAGCTGAATTCAGGAGTGGCTACAGCACAATAGATCATATCCACGTACTGAGAGAACTAATTGAAGAGCGAGGGAATATGAACTTCCATTGTGCATGGCTTTTATTGATTATGAAAAAGCCTTTAATTCAGTGAAACCATCAGCAGTTACAATGGCTCTGAAATCCTGCGGTATTGAAGATGCATACATTAATATTATTAATAACATCTATGAAAATGCAAGTGCAAAGATTCGGCTGTTTGAAAATACAACACACATAAAAATTGGAAAGGGGAGTGAGACAAGGGGACACCATATCTCCGAAGCTTTTTAACGCCAAAAATGTCTTTCAATCACTGAACTGGGAAAACAAAGGGATAAAGATTAATGGAGATTATCTAACCCACCTTCGTTTTGCTGATGACATAGTCATTTTTGCAACTACCCCATCAGAGCTGCAGAGTATGATCCAGGAACTTGCTGACAAGAGTAAAGAAGTGGGATTAAAAATGAACTTTCAGACAAAAGTGATGTTCAATGCTTTTACACGAAATGAAGGTTTATCGACTGATGGAGAAAAGCTGGAGATAACAGAGAAGTACGTTTATCTTGGACAGCAGATATCAAGTGAGAGTCACATTGATGAAGAAATTAATCGGCGTACATAACTTGCCTGGAGAGCTTTTGGAAGAAACAGCATAATTTTCAAGAGCAATATGCCATTATGTCTTAAAAGAAAAGTGTTTGATCAGTGCATCCTTCCAGTGCTTACGTATAGTGCAGAGACGTGGACCTTAACTAAAAGAGACACACAAAGGCTGCAGACAACTCAAAGGAGCATCCATGTGGGGTGCTTTCTCCTTATGAAACTTTTTTTTTATCCATTAAAACAGTTTACAAAAAAACTTTCTGAGTGGCAGCATCTTAATGTAATGTTAATGTATCTCATCCTGATTTAATCATTAAGATGATAATCTGCCAAAATGTAAAATGATTGAAAGATATTATGTATGTTAGCAAGTTGCCAGGAACAACCGCAGTTTTGCTTACTTGTCCACATAGCTTGAGGCATGCATGATCGGGTGGGTACAAGCTTCTTTTATATGGGTGATGTCCACTGTCTTTATTTTTTTTTTCGTGTATCTGTTTCCAGAGGAGAAAATATTTCCTTCCATAAGAGAAATATTTCCTACCTCTGTATGCATTATTTCTGTTACCAGAGGTTAGCATGAAATAACATACTTTTGTCATTTCAGTAATGTATAGAACACACACAGTAACATGCACATGACGAGGTTCTTTTTGGCTGGATCACCTCCATATAACTTGGAAGCCAGCCATCTACTCCTAAGGGTCTTCATCTACCCTCTAAAAATACCCTTGTTTTTCATTTAAGGAAAAAAATGATGTCCTTTTAAAATACCTTATACTGCCTATGGCTAAACATTATGATCAGATGCTTTCTGTGCATTGTTGTTCTAGTTTCATAATGAGCATTATTTTTATGTGCATCATGCAGTCTTATCTAATTTATCTTGCTTTATTCAAAGGAGTAATTATTTTAACCTGTGTGCACATCAGTGTTGATTTATGCCAACTTTCATTTAAAAATGTATATACAGGGTTTGTACATACATTTTAATAACATCTATATTAATAACATCTATGAAATGCAAGTGCAAAGGTTGGCTGCTATTGGAGGATTTGTCACCAATAAAAATTGGAAAGGGAGTTAGACAAGGTGGCACCATGTCTCCCAAACTCTTTAATGCCACACTGCAAAATGTCTTTCAGTCATTGAACTGGGAAAACAAAGGGATAAAGATTAATGGAGATTATTTAACTCACTTTTGCTTTGCTGATGACATCATTTTTGCAACTACCTTCAGAGCTGCAGAGGGTGATCCAGGAACTTGCTGACAAGATGAAAGAGTGGGATTAAGAATGAACGTTCAGAAAACAAAACTGATGTACAGTGCTTTTATAAGAAATGAAGATTTATCAATTAATGGGGAAAAGCTGGAGATAACCGATTCCTACATTTACCCTGGGCAGCAGATATCAAGCGAAGGTCACATTGATGAAAAAATTAAACGGCATATAAAACTTGGTTTGACAGCTTTTGGAAGAAACAGTAAAATTGTTAAGAGCAATATGCCATTATGTCTTAAAAGAGAATTGTTTAAGCAATGCATCCTTCCAGTGCTTACATATGGAGCAGAGACGTGGACCTTAACTAAAAAAAGACATACAAAGACTGCAGACAACTGAAAGAGGCATGAAGAGATGCATGCTTGGTATAACCAGGAGAGATAAGAAGAACAACTCATGTATAAGGGAAATGACAAGAGTGGAAGACATGATCAGAGTAAAATCTCTGAAAAGGAATTGGTCTGGACATTTTGCCAGGAGAATCGACCACCCGGTGGACAACCGAAATTTTAGACTGCATTCCAAGGGACAGGAAAAGACCCAAAAGACCTTGTGGGAGATGAGTGGATGAAATTTCAAAAAGTGTGTAGGAGTGACATGCAGGAGCCTGGCTCAAGATAGATCATTGTGGAAGAACTTTGGAGACACTTTCATCCAGCAGTAGATTGATAATGGTTGATGATGATGATGATACAGGGTTCGTACACATTTACAGAAAAAACAAAATTCCAGGAGCTTAAATTTTTGCTAGAATTATAGTGCTTGATTTTATTTTTGCAAGTTGGGGTGAAGTTTAGAGTTCTTGTGAAGTCCTGTGGGTTCTGCTGTTAGAGTGTTCTTGAGTGTGTTACATCTTTAATGAAGAGGCAAAATTTCCTCATAAAAAATTGCTGTGCATAAAATTTATATGAACGGCTTATGTATGGCTCTCTCAGTCCCATTCCATAGCAATTTGGAACCTAGTGCGATGATGAGAATAGAAATAATTTCACCATGGCCTTGAAGATTCTCTGTTATATAGTAATATATTCCTACATGCATTGTTGGCAGAGAGGCAAGATGTCAAATTCCTTCAATAAAGGAAATGACTACTAGAAGAAGCAGCCATCTTGGACTCGTGTGAAGGTTTCCACATGCCTTTGTGACTCCAACTGCAGACAACTTCTATACCACAAATCAAGGTCACTGGAAATATGGCCCTCAAACCTCTTGCACTGCAGTGGCTCCTAAGATGAAAGAAATTACTTAACATCTCCACACTCCATGGAAGGAAGTGATGTCATCGCAAGCAGATGTCTCAGTGAGCTAGAACAAAGTGATGCAATTAATCCAAACATTTGGACCAGTTTTTTTTTTCATTGCAAGAAAAAAATTCCAAGACCTTTTACAAAAATTTGAAAAATCAAGGTCTTTTCAGGCCTTGAAAAAAGGAAAAACAAACTCCGGTATTCCAGGGCCCTGCAAACCCTGTATATTCCTTCATATTCATACATTGAAGTTGTAAATTATTAGAAACACCTATGTAATAGCGTGTTAAGCCAACCTTGGCCTTCAAAACAGCCTCAGTTGGATGTGGTATGCGTTCAACAAGGAGCCGATATCATACTACAGGTATGTTCAATCAAGCTGATATGATGGCATGCATCAATAGCCAGATGTTTGTTGGATGAGGATCTATGTTATGTATGGCTCTTTGTCTCATTCCATAGGTGTTCAGTTGGTTTAAAATCTGAAGATGGGAGGAGCCATTTTAGCACCTTGAAGACACTGCCATTTTCCTGGAACCACAGTGTGATTATCTGAGCCATGGTGCATTATATACACATATAATGTGTTACATACAAGTGTGCCTAGTCCACAATGATGCTAAGATACCACATGGCATTCAAATGCTGTTCCAGATTAAGGAACCCGATGCCTGTCATAAAAACAGACCCCAGACCATTACACCGCCTCCATCAACTTGTACAGTCAATGCTAGGCAACTGGGATTCACCAATTTATGCTGTTGACACCATATTCTGATCCTTCCTTTGGTGTGAAAACATGATTATCAAACCAGGCAAAGTTTTTCCAGTCCTCAAGGGCCTAATTTTGGTGCTCCTATGCTCACTGCAGACGAATTTGTTTGCTTTTAGCAGAGATGAGTGGCACACAAAAGGAATGTCTACTGTTATAGCTCATTTGTGCTAATGTGCTGTGGGCTGCATATGCTGAAATTCTTCTCTTGATACTGCTGTTGTAGGGCAAGATTACTTGAAGCAATGGAGCTAATCTGTTATCTCTTTACAATCTTCTCCTGCTACAATGTTAGCAGGACAGGATTGTAAGAGGTAACAGCTTAGCTCCTTTGAACATCATCCACTGACTTCTTGTTTTGTTTGTGCACCACTCATTGTACACTCTCAATACAGCTGTTAGGTTTGATGTTTCTGAAATGCTTGAATTTCCCCCTACTAGTGCCCGCTGTTGTGGCTATTGAGATTCACTTAAATAATAAGCCTTTTGTACATTGCCACAATCTATGTTTTGTACACACGTCTGAATCTTTCTCAGTGAGCTGTTTATGAAGCCATCTCAACACCATAGTTGCATATGTAAGTGAGGATGGCCAGAGCCCTTTAAAGATTGGGGCTGTTGTAGCCCCAGGCCTCGCATTTTCAAGAGGCCCCAGAATTATGCAGGATACTTGAAGAATTGACAGAGTTCTACGAGTTTTTTTTTTATTTTACAGATAGCACAGCAAAAACTATAAGAAACTGCCTTGTGAAAAATTTTCCATTTCTTCCCGCAATTTTAGGAGTCCGCAAAAGCGTAGTCTCCCCCAGTCTATCCTCACGTCTTTCGAAAGCTTTGCAGATGGTTTTTTTTTTTTTGTACACTTCCATAATTGGGAAAAATTTCCATACATTAAGAATTTGTTTGAATCATAATATTTGGATCATATTATTTTGTCCAGTACATTGATATAATTTCAATGAGCTGAACCGGGGAGAGGGGAGGGGGGGATTAAAGTGATTAAAGCAGACCTGAACTGGTATCCATTTGTCAACCATGAAGTTTTACATTTCCTTGCTAACACTGATCGTCCATGAATCGTGGGATACACACTTCAATATGGCGGGGATATTTTTATGGCTTCTTCATCATATTTTGGGAATGTTTTCTCCAGGGTATTTTTTATTGTCACTCATAAGGAAATCTCAGACGTGCCTCTAATACTGGGGCCTCAAAATACTGTCCAGTCCGAGTCCCAAGGTTAGTAGACTCCAAGGTTATGCTTATCCGACACTTCTGCTGAGCACTGTCTTAGGGGTCGCCTTCGTGACGTCACAGTCCCGGAGATCTCCACACCCCAACCGCCTAAAGCTGCTTGCTCCCGTTTTTCTGGTTCAGGGTCTGAAAGCTACATTGTCTCATTTGAAGCTAGGTATTTGTAGCAAACAAATTTTCTCTTCCTTGGTTATACGTTAAACACTGAACATGCCTGATTCGTGCGCAATAGCAATGTGTTAAAATTATTATTCGAAAACCAGAAGGAATGGCATTCATTACCATAGGTTTTCAAAAATGAAGTTTTGCGTAAAACATGGAAATTGAGATGCAAATGAGCTGACAGTTTCAACGAAATGAATTCAGCTATTTGTTCGGAACATTTTCCTGAGGAAGACTACAAACGCGATTTAAGGAATGAACTTCTAGGTTTGCCTATCCGCAAAATGCTTAAGGACACAGATGTACCAAGTTTAAACCTCCTGGGAAACTTAAATGTAAATTCTAATTCAGAGAGAAAGAACAGACAGGAGAAAAGGAAACGAACTGATCTTGTTGGCGATTTGATAAACTCTAATAATGCAGAGGAACTTTTGGAAGACATGTGGAGTGCCAATGATGAAAATACTGAAATTGAATGTATGAAAGACCTGAAAACATAAAATGAAATTCTATTGAAGGAAATTTATATTTTGATGAAGGAAAATGAAAAGCTGAAAAAACAAATATTATATTTGAGCTCTTCAAACCATAGTCTAACTTTACGTGTAAAAGTCCTCAAAGTAAAACAGAATCAAATGCAGAAAGAATTATTAGAATTGCGAAGGTTATGGAAAGATGAGAAAAAGACAGAGAAATGTGCATAAAAATTTGCTTTCTACAGTGTTTACTTCAGGACAGATAAGCGTATTGTTAAACCAAAAACGGATTGTTTGGAATTCTACTGATATTGCAGCTGCAATAACATTAAGAACTATTTCCAGGAGAGCATATCACTACTTGAGAAATGAAGTTAATATAATTCCGCTTCCTGCTTTGTCAACGTTGCGCCAATGGGTAGCTACAATTAAATGTTCACCTGGAATTCAAGCCACAACTTTAAAACTGATGCAGAGCCAAGGAATGCAAATGACTGAAGCCGAAAGAACATGTGTAATTTCTATAGATGAAATGAAAGTTTCCAGCAAAATGTGCTATAATATTGAAACAGATGAAGTTATAGGACCGTGTAGGTACGTACTGGTATTCATGGCAAGAGGACTTGTTAATCCCTGGAAACAACCAGTATTTTACGATTTTGATGTTAGTGGTTCCAGTCTCAGAGAAATATTAATGAAAGTAATTTGTGCCGTAGAAAATATCATATTTCCTGTATTTGCTCTTACTTCAGATCTGGGAGCTTTAAACCAGAAATTATGGAAAGAATTGGCTATATCGCCTGAGAGTCCGTTCTTTAAAAATCCATTCGACAAAAACAGACATATAAATGTATTTGCTGACATTCCGCATATGGTAAAGTTATTGCGAAACCATATTTTGGACAGTGGCATAAAAGAAGAAATATAGTGATAAATTGCACCCTATTTGAAAAGCTATTAGAGAAGGACAGTAAGGAATTAAAAATAGCGTATAATATGAGTGAAACACACATACGTGTTAAAGGAGCAAATAGGCAGATAGTACGTTATGCTGTACAGTTGCTTTCGGAGCGTGTTGGAAATGCCATCAAATATTTATTTCCCGAAAATGATGAAGCAGCAAATTTTATTCTTCTTCTTTACAGATTTTTTGATACAATGAATTCGAGGCAACCATTCTCAGACAAACCATTCCGATGTGCTTTAGGTAACAATCAACAGCAATTTCAACTTCTGAATGAGGCTTACAACACTTTTTCACAGATGCGCGTTGTTGGAAGAAAAAACGCCCTACCATTTCAGCAAGGTCTTCTGGTCAGTATTACATCCGTAATGGCTGTCCACAAGATTCTAAGCGAAAAATATTAGCTAAAATATTTTTTAACTCGCAGAGTTAATCAAGATGTCCTAGAAAAAATTTTCTCACAGATACCTGCAGCAGGGAATACCTATGATCACCCTTCACCACTGGAATTTCAAAATCGTCTCAGACTGCTGGTACTTGGGAAAGTAGTCTGGAACTGTCAGAAATCTAACGTTTTGCCTGAGTCAGAACAACATTATTTAACTGTCTCCATGCTCTCGTCTTCCTGTGTCTTACACAATAATGCATCCTGCAATGATGAAACAGCTCACACAAGTGAAAATGAAATTACGGCTGCACTTCGCGAAGAACCCACAACTGCAATTACGTCTTCTAGTGACAGCATATCGTATCAAGCTTTATGATACCTTGCTGGATATGTTGCATTTAAATGCCAAAAAACGTGTCCTGGGCTGGGGGACAAAAATGCACCTCTCGACCTAGTGCAAGAAAAAGGAATTCTTTGCGACTGGATTAGCATCATAAGCAGAGGCTGCTTGCAACATCCAACAAATGAGTGGATGAGCATGGTTATCCAACTAGAAGAAATTTTTTTAAAACTACATGGGAAAAATAATTGAAGGAAAGTTAAAAGAATTGTTCACACCGCAGTGGAAGCTTCTGCCCATCAGTTCCCTCCAAATGCGCACCCTGCCATCAAACTATTCATGAAAACCCGAATTATGATCCATAAGCGCCATATTAACGCTCAGCAAAAAATATATTGCCAACCCAAGAAGAGAAAACTGGTTAAAACAGTTACCTAAGGAACATGACAAAGGTAAGTGAAGAAAGAATTTTTTTACGTTAAATAATGTACCCATTCTTAAAGTTATCAAAATTTAGTGAATAAATTATGACTAAAGAAACAAACAAACAAAAATTGCAAAGATCCATGATTTTAACTTTTCTGTTCAGCAATTAGTTACAAATAATAACAGAGCATTTAGTGAAATTAATTTCCAACTTTTTAATTAAGCAAGTTAGTGGAACGCTACTCAAGTTTTTATTTGTTCCACATAAAAGGATTTCTTCATGAGGTTCTGACAGCATAATCTTATAAGTTTTTTTTTCCTTCTTTTGAATTTCTTTAAAGACAGTATTACAGTTGCATATAAATAAATTAGAAGGTATAATCACTGTCCCTGCACTTTTCCTTAGTGTCATGTCAATATCTTATTTAGATATTTAGATTAAACAGATTTGAAAAAAAAATGAAAGAAATGCATAATAAGTTTCTTCACATTCTGGGTTTACTCTAAATAAAATATTCACATGGATGTCCGTTTTTCCTGATTATATTACAGATGTGCTTTTGCATTACATCTTGGTTGCAATTCATTTTGGCTCACCAGTCAGGCAAATATCTCACCCACCAACTGAAAATAGACAGCCCCACAGAGCTGTCTATTTGTGTGTGTGTGTGTGTGTGTGTGTGTGTACACTTTTAAGTTTGATTTGTCAAAAAATTATGCATATCTCTCAAATAATATTTTAGCGTTAACCTAATTTAAACAATTAACCATTGCATAATAACTAAATTCGGGTTTCTTCCTCTAGAGTACATGATGCAAGAATCCTTCACTGTCATAGAACTTTCCTTAAGATCTTCCCATGTTTGACCTATGACAGGAATTGTTTAAGTATCAGCTAATGAGGTGCATGTGATTCTTACACAGCTTGTCTTTTACACAATGTTTGGAGAAATCATTCTACCAGGCTTGTGGCTTCTTGCCTTGTGTTCCTTGTTAAGCGCATAGTGTCTGGATGTTTTAACTTGCAGCATTCACTGTCCAATTTCTTTTATAGAGAAACTGGTTTCTCATGCTGGTGCACAATCATGCATCAGTTCTGTGAATTAAAATAAGTTTTATTAAAAATCTGTTATTTTTACGCATCCAAGAATACGCATAATATATGTAAATAATTGCCAATTGAATTTAAACTTCTGTACTGAATTTTTTACTCGTCAACTAAAACTTTTCACTCGTTGCAGACAACCGCATTTTTAAAGCTCTGTTAATGTAGTTATAATCAGAATATGGTATAGCTATTTATAAAGCTATTGGAATGTAAAATTGCATATGTGTGCGAGAATGGCATGTGTTTGATTGCTATACTTAAGGAGCACAGTTAGCTTAGCAAATTGCTCTGTCTAATCATGTAGGCAGAAGTGATTCCATGAATATTACCTTAGGGCTTCAGTACAATAACATGAGCAGAAGATAATCTATATTTTACTCATAGGATATTTATACAGTTCATACAGAGTGAAAGTTAAGCAATATATCCAGTCTATGAATGATAGTACAATTAAACAACATGTTGAAGAATGAGAATTAGATGTATATTCTCATTAAACAGAAGGATGAAAAATCCAGCATATCACAACTTATGTGATTAAACAAATGGAGTTCACGCAATTAACAGTTTACAAACAAATCCTCCTGTCAAATGTAATGTATGTAATCAGAAACATTCAAAATATATTTGGTGTAATACGTTCGCTACTTGGTGGTACTAAAAAGAAGTTCAAATCAGATCACACAATGGCAGTGGCATCAACAACAAAAGAATGTGGGAAAGAAGGGTGGCCCAAAGCACTGGCTCTTAATCTAAGCTGACCAGAGCTTCCAAATTCTTTAGGACAGCCCTTGAATTTAGTTTACTGTCCCCCAAAACATCTGATGCCTTTGGGGATACAAATTGTCATTAAATTTTGGTTTTTGCCCTCAAATTTATAATTTATCACTAAGTTTTTATGGTTCTAATGAAAACTATCCTCAAAAATAATTTTTTGTATCAATTGAAGGTAAATTTCAAAATTTGAATGCCATTACTTTTTAATTAGATTTTTTTTACAATTGAAATTATTGTAGCTTGTAGATGATTCATTAATATTTTATTTAAATATGGGAAAAATAATTAAATATATTTCTTTTCTTCTTAGGGCTTTGTTATAATAAACCAACCACCTAAAGAAAGTACATAAAGAAATTTGTAAAATTGCCTAAATGATTGGTGATGCACTTAAGTTTGTTTAATAAAATTTTACCTCTGGAGAGTGGTCTCTAAGCAAGGCTGGCATAGGGCCCCAAATATTTAAAATCACCCATTGAAAACAATACAGTTTTGTGACAAAAAGTTTTGCATATTTAGTCAAAGTGTCTATCCCCAAATTTGGGGACACTAACTTCATACTGCACCCAAATTTAGGGGCACTATGCAATTTTGTCCTTAAATCAGTGTCCTAGTGTCTGTTCACCTTATCTTAATCATTTATCTGAATCAGTGGCGGCTTTTCAGGTGAAGTAGGTGAAGTGCCTCTCACCTATTTTACTCAAAATAAAGTTTTATTCAGTATTTTTTTATAATATATTCCTTTTTGCCTTTATTCAGTTCCAAAATACTCAAAATTTTGAATAGATATTAATTCACATGGCACGCTCAATCCAGAAAACAAATCCTTATACGCAAAACAGTGCAAGTGAAGAGCCGAAATGAGAATGCTTGGAAGTCTGCAGTTTTCGGCCGAGTTGTCATGGTAACCGTGACATCACCTTCTCCCATCTGCTCGCTCAAGTGAAATGTTTCAGCTTCACGTGCCTTAGCTCTGCATCTCTCAGTTTTTTTAGCATAGTCTTGAGAGATCATGGTGGAGCGGGCGGACTACCAGGGTAACTTGCAATCTACTAGGGCTTTTTCCTTGTGGTGCTGTGGTACATTATTTTCCGAAAGGAATTTGTTCTTTCGTGCTTTGTGATTATTTGTTGAAAGCTTTAACTGATATTTTAGGTTTGTGTACAATTTAACTGACAGTGATAGTTTTTAGTATGCATCCTGTAGACAACATTGTTTGTAATTTATTGCAAACTCCATTTAATCTGTGGAAAGATGAACATAAAAGAGACATTTTGTTTCAAGGACGATGGACGGATTCACAGACAATTGTTGTCAAGACCGAAATCAAGAAGATCGGTAAATCTAACAATATTAATTTAAAAAATTGTTGGTTTACTGAATATAAATGAATTTGCAGCACTCCTGTGTTAAATTTTTTTTTTGGCCCTGCTTACTTTTTAGTAATAAACATTCAGTGTGGAATAAAAATGGATTCTCAGATTTATTAAGCATAACACGGTCATTTCATAAACATCATGATTCTAGCGAACACCTGAAATGCGGATTAATGTTAAGGAATTTTGAAAAAATTAAAAACACCATTGCCAATGTCCCGAGGAAGAATGCTAGGCTTTTGAAAACGCATTTTAACGAAAACGTTCGTTTAAATAGACTTTTCCTGCAGACAGTGATTGATGCAGTATTAGTCTATACTGTATTTGAGCAAACAAGAACTAGCATTCCATGGCCATGACGAAAGCATGGGCTCGATAAATCGTGGAAATTTCATTGAATTACTTTCATTGTTGATATGAAGAAGTTCTTTACAAATTGAAAATCAATACGAAAGGATAAAAAAATATTCAAAATGAATTAATTGAATGTATTTCTGAATATATAAATGATCACGTCAAAAATTAAATAGTTTTTTATTGTTGATTAGGAAGGTGTATTGGTTGAGAGATTTTTGGGTTTCCATGATGTGAGTGAAGTTAGAATGTCAGGAGATTTATACAAAATGCTAGACAAAATTTTGGAACAGTCTGATTACCAACACAAATAAATAGAACAATGTTACGATGAGGCAAGAATAATGTCTGGACACTTAAATGGGCTACAGAAAAAAAGTCAAGGATAAAGCTTCTCAAGCTGGTTTTGTTCATTGCTTAGTTCATCGTTTGAATCGTGTATTACACCAGAGTTTTTCTAAAATTTCTAAGTGTTGAATACTTTTTGCAAGCCTCAGTGGAATTGCTTCATTTGTTCAAAATTCTGCGAAGCGGTCTTGTACACTTGTATCAACAACCGCAAGATGCAGACCAACCATAACAGAAACTTGATGGTCCTCCACTTCGAAATTAGTAAGTGTAGTTGTTGAAAATTGGGATAAATTGAAGGAAGAGTTCGGATTTCTGACGAATAACGAATAATCAGACAAAAAATCAATTCATCTTGCCAAGGGGTTTTTGAATGATATGAACACTTTCGAATTTACATTTTTGGCTCCACCGATTTATTATTCGGACTTTTGAAGAAAAAATAACTAAACATAAACTACTGTGTAACTCAAATTAAGAAAAAGAAAAATCTCGTGAAATTTTGAGCCATAAAAGGAACGATGAGGTATTTGAAACACAGTTTGGAAAAGCTAGCAAAATCAGAGAAATAAGCACGGGAATATGCTGCTTTTACATAGGAAACAATTTTTCAAAATTATAAACAATTGTATTGTGAAATTTTGGAACACATTCTTATGGAAAAAGATATAAGATTTCAAGACTAAGAAACTTCAATTTGTCTGACTTGCTGACACAACCAAGTTCGAATAATTTAATGCATGCCTTCCCTCTCGCGCTCTTGAAAATCTACATTTTTACAGAAACATATTTACTAAACACCAGTACCTTAAAAATGAACTGAGTCTTGTATATGCCGATGAAAAATTAAGGAATATATTGACTCAAGAACTCCTTCGACTGTTTAACGGAGACAAAGACATTTTTGCAGAAGATTATAAATTTGTTTTCCTCAGTTTAACAATTCCATCTACAAGTGTGCCAGTAGAAAGAAGTTTTCTGAAAAGAATACAAACTTGCTCAAGAAACACTAGTTCCCAAGATAAACTTGCTTCTTTGGCAAATATTTCTATTCAGGAAGACATTTTATTGATGCTCACGAAGAAACGACCATCTTATGACGACATAATCGACAAATTTGCAGCTTTAAAAGGGAAAAAAATGATTTTTTAATATACAAAAAATAGGTAAGTCCTCATTAAGGGATTTTCATTTTAGACAGTAGATATCTTTTCATACTGCTTTTGTACCTCTTCACCTATTTTTCCAACCACGAGCCGCCACTGATCTGAATTGGATCCGGGTTTGAAACCCAGGTGAGGCATGGATGATGTGTTTTTCGTACAACACTGGTTATCTCCCTTCCCTAGAACCAGTGGCCCTACATTGGAGCAGGCAAATATTCACAGCCCATCGAGTTGCATAAAGTAATCATTAAACTCAAAAAGAGATAGATGTGCATGGCCTACCAATAGATGCTTGCTTTCAGTAAAGGTGCAATAACATCAAAACCAGTAGCACAAAAAAGCAAAAAAATAGAGATGAACTCTAACAGGACTCCCCATCCTTTTGGGGAAATTGAATCAGGCACAATGCTATGGGTGGATTGTAACCCATCCTTTCTTTCTTTTAAACCCTTACAGCCACTTCTGGCTATAGGTATCTCCCAATTTTTTCCATACATTTTTCTGCTTCTGCCAGCATTGGAGAAAAATGTAGTAAAATAGGAAAGACGCCACCACCCCCTCCGCTCTCACTCTAATAGCATTAAGGGGAAGGAGCGAGAAAGAAAAAAGAGTAGGAACACACCCTTTAGTCCCCCAAAATAGAAACATGGTGCATGCAACCATGTAAGATTTTTGAAAACTTAGATAAGGTAAAGTGAATTTTTAGAATTCACATTTTGTTATATAAAATTATTTTGTTAAATTTAGTGATGTACTACTCTGTTAAATGAAGGAGTCTTATGAACAAATGTTAGACTACAAACTAAACTTCATAAACATCCCTATGACAGCAAATATTAAAAAGTATTTAAAAATAACACAAGCTGAAATTGCAAAGAAATAGTAAAGGCCATGGAGGTTCATATCCATGGTTCTCATTATGACATATGTTGAATAAATACACAAATGTATGTACCTGAACCTTTTTTTTTTTTTTTACATGCCAGGGATAACATCATCTGTGTCAGGTAAGATCTACACGAACAGAATTTTTCAGGTCAAATTTCTGCCAAGCACCTCAGAATTTGTGCCCTCCTTTATCTCCAATATTTAACCCTCCCCCAATTCTGAACTGCTGGTATCACCACTACTCTGAATCCATGAACTATCCATATAGGTCAGTAGTGGGGGATGATTATATGCCTATGTTTTCCAAGGGGGAGAAACTCCTGGGGGTGTCTGCGTTGATGCTACATTTAATTTTGAAGCAGTTTACAGCAGAACAATTCCGTTTCATATTTACATTTTTCACATTACGTCAAGTTCACAATAGGACAATCAACTTCACGTTTTTACATCATTGATGACAGCCTTTTTTATTTTTCTTGTATTATTTTTACGATTTTTTTTTATTTTTTAGTCTTATTTTTAATTTTGACTTTTTTAAAATTTTATTTTATATAATGAACACAATAAACTTGTAATGATTTACTTGTTTACTTTAAGGTATACAGAATAACACAACCCCCTGCTCTCCCCAACTAGATGTTAGATCTGCAAGGGAGATCCAGCGAGTCTGTCGACTCTGTCCATAGCCTTACGTAGGCTACGCTCTGCTCGAGATTGAAATAGGCAGTTAAAGGGAGCTTATAATAAATCATCTGATGCTTCTCATTTCAGTGAGCTTATGGCACCATCTGTCCCTTGGAATCCATTCTAAAATTTCAGCTGTCCATTGATGGTCTGTCCTTCTGGCAATATGTCCAGCCCATTGCCATTTCAGGGATTTTACTCTGGTCATGATGTCTTCCACTCTTGTCATTTTTCTGATCCACAAGTTCCTCTTCTTATCTCTCCTGGTTACACCAAACATGCATCTCTCCATGTTCCTTTGAGTTGTCTGTGAGTCTTTGTATGTCTCTTTTAGTTAAGGTCCACGTCTCTGCACCATATGTAAGCACAGGAAGGATGCATTGATCAAATGCTTTTCTTTTAAGACATAATGGCATATTGCTCTTGAAAATTATACCGTTTCTTCCAAACGCTCTCCAGGCAAGTTTTATACACCGATTAATTTCTTCATCAATGTGACCCTCGCTTGATATCTGTTGTCCAAGATAAATGTAGGTATTGGTTATCTCCAGCTTTTCCCCATCAATCGATAAATCATCATTTCTTGTAAAAGCATAGCATTCTACATCGCTTTTGTCTTCTGAAAGTTCATTTTTAATCCCACTTCTTTACTCTTGTAAGCAAGTTCCTGGAACATACTCTGCAGCTCTGATGGGGTATTTGCAAAAATGACTATGTCATCAGCAAAACGAAGGTGAGTTAGATAGTCTCCATTAATCTTTATCCCTTTGTTTTACCAGTTCAGTGTATTTTGTAATATGGCATTAAAGAGTTTGGGAGATATAGTGTCACCTTGTCTCACTCCCTTTCCAATTTTTATGGGTGCTGTATTCTCAAATAGCCAAATCTTTGCACTTGCATTTCCATAGATGTTATGAATATTAATGTATGCATCTTCAATACTGCAGGATTTCAAAGCCATTGTAACTGCTGATGGTTTCGCTGAATCAAAGGCCTTTTCATAGTCAATAAAAGCCATGCATAATGGAAGTTCATATTCCCTCGCTCTTTCAATTAGTTCTCTCAGTACATGGATATGATCTATAGTGCTGCAGCCACTCCGGAATCCAGCTTGTTCTCTTGGTTGAGCCATGTCCATTGTCACCTTCAAGCGATGTGAAAGAACTTTAGTGAAGATTTTATAAACCACTGATAGGAGGCTGATAGGTCTGCAGTTCCTGGGATCCTCAATGTCACCTTTTTATGTAGCAGGATCATTGTAGCATTGTTTCCATCCTCAGGAATCTTCCCTTCATTAAGGCATCGAGTGAAAACTTGGGCGAGTACTGTTTCAATTTCTCCACCTGCTTCTTGTATGATGTCTACTGTAATTCCATCTTCTCCTGGAGCTTTCCCCCATTTCATGTTCAAGGAAAAGACCCAGAAGACCACATGGGAGATGGGCGGATGAAATTCGAAAGTATGCGGGAGTAACATGGAAGAGACTGGCACAAGATAAATTAACTTTATTTGTTCTGGTGTATTAACTTTTATTTTGTTCTGGTGTATTTCAAAAACTTCCGTTGTGGAAGAAACTTGAGGAGACCTTTGTCCAGCAGTGGATTTATAATGGTTGACAATGATGATGATGATGATGGCACCATCTACTGACTGTAAATGTCAGCACAAGCTGGATAATCCTTTGTTTATTAACTTCTTGCCCTGGGCAACAAATTATTTTGCCATCATTACATTAGAATGTGGGACAGCTTGAAGTGAAACTGTATATATGTTTCATCTAAAAATGAAAAATATACTAAAAGTTAAAGAAAAAAATGACTTATAACCATATGACTGAAACATCTCCAAAAAATTCAAATTCTACAAACTGACATGTAACCAAATGGTTCTGTGCAGGGGTGTGTGTAGAGGTGTCTTGGCCACCCCCCAGAAGTGTCTCATTTGTAATATTGTTTAAAATGCTATCTAAATTCGAAAGCAAATGCGAAATAAAATCAAAATAATTTTATTTAATGAAAATTAATCAACTTACACTAGAAACAGATGCTTTAATTTTTCCCTCTGTTTTTCATTAACTTTTATTTTGTTCTGGTGTATTTCAAAAACTTCCATTTTTCGTCACCACTCCCCAGCCTCCCGAAAAAAATTTCTATATATGCCCGATGACATAGCCAGAAATTTCTTAAGGGGGAGAAAATCCATGGAAATTTCTTAAGGGGAGAAAATCCATGGATCCATGGATATGGAGGGGGATCCATATCCATGGATTTGGTTCATTGGCAAAAGCCTCATATGTATATATACGTACATTTCTTTAAATTCGCACTCAATCCACCCTCAGGGAAGGGTTCGGACCCGAAGAAACCCTCTCCTGGCTACGCCTCTGTGTAAGCCCTAAGTTCAGTGAAAGCCAATTTTTTAAACTTCTAATTTAGGCCTTTAAAGATTTAATATTGCCAGCGCTTCGGAATCTCTTGAAAGATCATGATTACTTCAATGTAAGCACTCCACATCTCAACAACACATGCTCTTAAAATTTTTGAGGAAATATTAAAACAGAAGCTGGTACTGGCAAATACTGATTTTTAACTCTAAAATTTATGCCTGATTTAAGGCATTATCTTTATTATCAGCTTCAGCAAAGAAATTCTTCCTCAAATTTTCTGAAATATCTTTCGGACAACTTTCAAAACTACTCACCTAAACAGATATGTCTTCTTTATAACCTATTATAATGAGAACATGAAAATGCGCATATGCCGCCCCCGATGGCGTAGTGGTCTAAGCGATGGCCTCTGATCATTCGTCCAAACGGGGTCCGGGTTTGAATCCCGGTGAGGCATGGATGTTGTGTTTGTCTCACGGCACTGGCTCTCTCCCTTCCCTGGAACCAGTGACCCTAAATTAGGGACGGGCGACTGCTTATAGCCCATTGAGATGCTCACTGTGGTCGTTAAACCTCCAAAAAAAAAAAAAAAAAAATGTGCATATTCGCGTTTATAATTTTATTATGTGAACACAGTGTTTGAAGTTCGTAATAATTTTTGTAATTTTAGAGTAGTTAACACCACACTAAAATTACGACAGAAATGGCGCGTGGTGGCTCAAACAGCATTAATGAACACTAGAGAGAGGGAGAGAGCAGAAATATAGTTTTTCCTTGTTGTCGGACATAGCGCTGAGAATAACAGGTTTTTTATACGTGCAATCTTTCCTTTCTCTTTCATGTTCCGAAAAACTTACCTTTTTAGGGATATGAATTATAATCTAATTGAAAACTCCAATTCAGTAAAAAAATGACAGGTGAACACAGAACTTTGAGGCTTATAGTAGTATCCTAATAAAAACCCGAATTTAAAGAGCAGTATACGTGTGACGGAATTGCTAAGAGAAACGCCATCGTAAAAAAAAAAAAAAAATGAAAATCTGAAAACCATAGACAGTATTCTGGAGAACTGAATTTGTAACTTAATTGAAAAGTCATGTTATATTCTGCTTCTTTTTACGAAAGAACAAAATACGCTGATTTTGAGACTGACTGACGATTACACAAGTAATGTATAAAATTTGTCAGATATTTTTTTCCCCTTAGTTCCCTCTCGTCCTAGTCGGATTTTAAAGAAACTCAAGTACCGAGGCAATGAACGTGAGTCATTAGACTGGGAATTTCCAGAACATTCGATACCTTCCTTTATGACCGTTCCTTTTCCGAGCAACAAGTATTCTCTGGAAAGTTCGATCTCCTTGGATTCGTCTCTACGTCCCCTACAGATGGCAGTGCATGCGCAATATCCACAGCTGGCTGCTCTCCAAAACAGTAGGCGGAGAATGGAAGGCTCGAGAACATTCTAGCAAATCAGCTTTTGCTATTTAAGAGCGGCAGAGCGGCCGGCGCTTATGAACTCATTTGACTGCTCTCGCAAGTCGAAACTGACGCTTAGCTGTTGATAGGTTGAACTCGAATCTAGTATTGCTGTGTTTTCACAGAGCAAATTGATTAACGTTTCTTATTACGCTTAATAAATACTTTGGAAATCATCGCCAATGATCAGGGCAACAGGACTACTCCCAGCTATGTTGCATTTACGGACACTGAGAGACTTATTGGAGATCCTGCAAAGTCCCAAGCTGCCTTGAACCCGGAAAATACCGTGTTCGATACAAAGAGACTGATCGGAAGAAAATACGATGATCCCAAAATCGCTTCCGATTTAAAACACTGGCTGTTCCAGGTATGCTGTTCCGGAGGAAAACCAAAGATCAATGTGACATACAAAGGGGAGAAAAAACTTTTCAACCCAGAAGAAATCAGTGCCATGGTGCTCACAAAGATGAAAGAAACTGCCGAGATGTACCTGGGTGAGAAGGTCACGGACGCAGTAATCACAGTACCTGCATATTTTAACGATTCCCAAAGGCAAGCTACGAAAGATGCAGGTGCCATTGCTGGACTGAATGTGCTGCGAATCATCAACGAACCAACAGCAGCTGGACTTGATAAGAACCTGAGGGGTGAAAGAAACGTACTGATATTTGATCTTGGAGGTGGCACATTTGATGTCTCCATTCTGACAATTGACGAAGGATCCCTCTTTGAAGTCAGAGCTACAGCAGGAGATACCCACCTGGGTGGAGAAGATTTTGACAACAGAATGGTCAACCACTTTGTGGAAGAGTTCGGGAGAAAGCACAAGAAAGACCTGCGCACCAATCCCCTTGCCATCCGCCGCCTGAGAACTACCTGCGAGAGGGCCAAGAGGACTCTTTCAAGCAGCACAGAAGCCAGCATAGAAATTGATGCTCTCTTTGAAGGCATTGACTTTTACTCTAAAATTACAAGGGCCAGGTTTGAGGAGCTGTGTATTGATTTATTCAGAAATACATTGGAACCTGTGGAGAAAGCCTTAAATGATGCTAAAATGGATAAAAGCAGCATTCATGATGTTGTTTTAGTTGGTGGCTCAACCAGAATTCCAAAGGTTCAGAAGATGCTCAGGGATTTTTTCAATGGAAAAGAACTGTGTATGTCTATCAATCCAGATGAAGCAGTGGCTTATGGTGCTGCAGTGCAAGCTGCCGTGCTAACTGGAGACAAGAGTGAGAAGATTCGTGATGTGCTGCTAGTGGATGTTGCTCCTCTGTCGCTGGGCATTGAGACAGCTGGCGGTGTAATGACGAAAATAGTGGAGAGGAATTCGCGCATTCCTTGCAAGACATCCCAGATCTTTACAACATATTCTGATAATCAGCCTGGTGTGACTATTCAAGTGTTTGAAGGAGAGAGGGCCATGACAAAGGACAATCATCTCTTGGGTAAATTTGACCTCTCTGGCATTCCTCCAGCACCAAGGGGTGTACCCCAAATTGAGGTAACCTTTGACCTAGATGCCAATGGTATCCTGCAGGTGTCAACTTCTGATAAGAGCACCGGAAAGTCACAGAGTATTCGCATCACCAATGACAAAGGCCGCTTGAGCAAAGAAGAGATTGACAGGATGCTTGAGGAAGCAGAGAAATATCAGCGAGAGGATGAAGCACAGAGAGAAAAAGTGTCAGCACATAACAGCTTGGAGGGTTATGTGTACTCAGTCAAACAAGCTGTATCTGCAGTAGATGATAGTAGGCTCTCCCAGGGTGATAAAAAGAAAGTTAATGACACTTGTGATGATGTTATCAGGTGGCTAGACAACAACACACTTGCAGAGAAAGAAGAAATAGAGTACAAGACAAAAGAAGTCCAAGGAGTGTTATCACCTATAATGACCAAACTGTACCAGAGTGCAACTTCGACAGGCAGTGGAAATAAAAGTGCAGCTAGTGCGGGGCCTACAATTGAAGAAGTTGACTAAATTTAGAACTACTAATAATGTTTACAAAAAGCGAACTGTGCAATGCATTTATTACTAAGTTTGTTATATAATGCTCTTCTATGGAGAGTGCAGCTGTTATTAAACTGCGAAAGAACAAAACTGTAAGTACACTACAAGTCAGTTTTACCTTTTCTGTGGCTTATCTGAATGTGCATTGCACATGAACTTTATTTATTATCAAGTTTTTCGGTAAATACATATTTTTTAAAATAAATTAACGCTAGTCAAGTAAATGCTTTATTTTATTGTGTCATTGTTTCTTGTTTTTTTCTTTTAACTTAGTAGCAGAATTTTCAGACTTAATGGATTAAACTTGATTTAGTGAACCTTTTTACTGTAATGGATTTAGGAGCAAACTGATGTGATGCCTAAAATTACTTTTTATAAGAACTTTGAGTTATTTTTAATAGTATGTATCTCTTAAACAAGTACAAAATTCCTAATTAATATGAGGCAAAAAAGTAATTTGCTATTCAGAAAAATTAATTTCACAAAAAAGTTACATTTGACTAAAAATGAATGCTTTCTTATCTGAATTCTGAGAAAATGTGTTTAACTGTGGCCTTATTGCCTTCATGAAGTGTGATATCAGGTTGAATTGCATGTTTGTTACCAATGTCAATTTTCCTTTAGTACTGAAAGTAGCAGAAAAATTGAACTTTTTTAAAAAACTAAATGTTCTATTTCCTCGTGGGTATGATGTTCTGTCCACATTAACAAATTTATATGTATTTTTAATGTTTTGGTATCATGGAAAGTTTGCTTCTGAATGCATTTTGAAAGGTTAACTAAAATGCTGCTTATTACTTAATTTTGAGCTAAATAATGGGGATTACTGGTAGTTCCCATAACTTAACTACAAATTAAGTAATAATTATTGTCACTTGGGTTGCCAGGACTTCATTAATCCAGAGGATGAAATCGTGCTTTACAATATAAATGTTGCACTTAAAAAACAATGGGAAATAACTGGTTAAGTGGAGTGCAATTGTTTATAGGAAGTGTTAATGGGTTTTATCTATGTTTTTATGTCTGCTTTAAAAACACACCACTGGAGAATGTGTACATGATTTAGACTGCATGTTAATAGCTCTGGTAAATATTTTTTCTAATTGTAGAATTTGTACATCTATTTTTCATAGAGGTGAGATAGTATATATACAGAATAAGAATTTAAATTTTCTTTGATGGAAGAGTGGCACAATAAATTCATTCTATTTCATATTTTTAGGTTCAACATGGGTGTCAACTTGTACCAGGATCCTTTCATTTAAAGTCTATAAAAGAAATATGGTTCAGGCTACTGCCAGAGATTCATTAAAACAATTTGTTTGGTAGAACTTTTTGTTTTCACTTTTTTTAAATACACTGGAATTTTGGTTATATACATTTCTCAGTTACATGTGTTCACTTTTATACATAATACTGCATTAATCCTGATATTTTACTGTAGTTTTTATTACTTTCTTAGCTTGGTTGTACATAATTAATTTATTCACTTTTTACGATTATACGTTAATATTTGAATTTCAAATTATCAAAAATGCTTAGTTCTTTGATTTTTTACACGTAACCCAGAATGTTACAACTTCAAGAGAATTAAGGCAGCAGTGTTGTGTTCCTTCTTGGTGCAGCCAAAGTTGAACCTTATCCCACCAGAGTATGTTGTTACTTTTGGTTTGGATGAATAAATTGTTTTTGCATTCCATGACCCACACATCATCATCATCATCATCATTGTCAACCATTATCAATCCACTGCTGGACGAAGGTCTCCCCAAGTTTCCTCCACAACGGTCTGTCTTCTGCCAGTCTCCTCCATGTCACTCCCGCATATTTACGAATTTCATCCACCCATCTCCCATGTGGTCTTTTTCTGGGTCTTTTCCTGTCCCTTGGAATCCAATCTAAAATTTCGGCTGTCCATCTATGGTCTGTCCTTCTGGCAGTATGTCCAGCCCATTGCCATTTCAGGGATTTAACCCTCATCATGATGTCTTCCACTCTCGTCATTTTTCGGATCCACGAGTTTCTCTTCTTATCTCTCCTGGTTATACCAAGCATGCACCTCTCCATGCTGCTTTGAGTTGTCTGCAGCCTTTGTATGTCTCTTTTAGTTAAGGTCCACGTCTCTGCACCATACGTAAGCACTGGAAGGATGCATTGATCAAACACTTTTCTTTTAAGACATAATGGCATATTGCTCTTGAAAATTATGCTGTTTCTTCCAAAAGCTCTCCAGGCAAGTTTTGTACGCCGATTAATTTCTTCATCAATGTGACCCTCACTTGATATCTGCTGTCCAAGATAAACATACGTATCTGTTATCTCCAGTTTTTCTCCATCAATCGATAAATCTTCATTTCTTGTAAAAGCATTGAACATCACTTTTGTCTTCTGAAAGTTCATTTTTAATCCCACTTCTTTACTCTTGTCAGCAAGTTCCTGGATCATACTCTGCAGCTCTGATGGGGTAGTTGCAAAAATGACTATGTCATCAGCAAAACGAAGGTGGGTTAGATAATCTCCATTAATCTTTATCCCTTTGTTTTCCCAGTTCAGTGATTGAAAGACATTTTCCAATGTGGCATTAAAGAGCTTCGGAGATATGGTGTCACCTTGTCTCACTCCCTTTCCAATTTTTATGTGTGTTGTATTTTCAAACAGCCGAATCTTTGCACTTGCATTTTCATAGATGTTATTAATGATATTAATGTATGCATCTTCAATACCGCAGGATTTCAGAGCCGTGGTAACTGCTGATGGTTTCACCGAATCAAAGGCTTTTTCATAGTCGATAAAAGCCATGCACAATGGAAGTTCATATTCCCTCGCTCTTTCAATTAGTTCTCTCAGTACGTGGATATGATCTATTGTGCTGTAGCCACTCCTGAATCCAGCTTGTTCTCTCGGTTGAGCCGTGTCCAGTGTTACCTTCAAGCGGTGTGAAAGAACTTTAGTGAAGATTTTATAAACCACTGATAGGAGGCTGATAGGTCTGTAGTTCCTGAGATCCTCAATGTCACCTTTTTTATGTAGCAGGATCATTGTAGCATTGTTCCAATCCTCAGGAATCTTCCCTTCATTAAGGCATCGAGTGAAAATTTGGGCGAGTACTGTTTCGATTTCTCCACTTGCTTCTTGTATGATGTCTATAGTAATTCCATCTTCTCCTGGAGCTTTCCCCCGCTTCATGTTCTTGATTGCATGAGCAACTTCTGCTGGGAGGACTGGAAGAACTCTGGTACCTTTCATGATGTCTGGAGTACATGTATCATCCCTTTCATATAATTTGGAGTAGAAATCTTTCACTCTTGTCAAAATTTCGCCTCTATTTCTTGTTATAGAACCATCTTCTTTTCTCAGAGCCATAATCTGTTTTCTTCCCTTACTGAGATGTCCCTTTGCTATCTTAAGGCTTCGGTTGTTTTCAATTGCTTTCCTCACTAGCTCACAGTTGAATTTCCTTACGTCTTCAGTGATACTTTTTCGTGTTGTCTTGCATAGCTCTATATATTCCACTTTGGAAGTCACATCTTCTTTAGTTGTCCTCATCTCTCTTCTTTTTGCATCAACATTTTGGTTTTTCCTGATAATTTGTTCACATGCAACTTGTTCTTAGACCCAGCTAATTTTGTTGCTGTTTCCATTAGAGCTTTGGTTACTTTTCTGTTAACTTCCGAAATATCCACTTCTTCCGATGTTAGGCCTTCTAAAGCAGAGAATCTGTTCTTCAGTTCTAACTTGAAAGTATTATGGTGTTTTTTAAGGTTGGTTATGTCAATAGATTTTGTTTGTCTTATGAGCTTGCCACGTTCCAGTTTAGTGTTGAGGTGCATCTTACATCTCACCAATCTATGGTCACTACCTGTGTTGAACTTGTTCAGCACACTGCAGTCTTCGATGACGAATTTTTTGTTACACATAATAAAATCAATTTCACTTGTCGTTCCAATTGGATGTCTCCATGTCCATTTCCTGTGTGGCTTTTTCTTGAAAAAGGAGTTCAAGATGAAAAATCCTTCTGACTCTGCAAACTCAACGAGAGTATTTCCACGCTGGTTTCTGTTGCCGTGACCGAATTTACCTACTGAAGTTTCATTCTGTTGCCGGTGCCCTATTTTTGCATTGAAATCTCCCATAATTATCTTCAAGTGCTGCTTACCTTTATTATTTAGATGACGAATTTCCTCATAAAATTCTTCAATTTCTTCTTCAGGATGACTTGTGGTGGGTGCATAAGTTTGAATAATCTGAGCCTGGTATCTTCTCGAGAGTTGGATAACGAGTCGTGCAGCTCTGTCAGAGGAACTTTCAACTTCTACAACTTTATCCTTCAGTTTCTTGTTTATTATAAATCCAACACCACTAGTTCTGCCAGTATCTGTCCCACGATAATAGAAGAGATGTCCACTTTTCAGTTCAATGAGATCTTCTCCTTTTCTCCTTACCTCACTTAGCCCGACGATGTCCCACTTGATCCTTTGTAGTTCCTCTTCCAATTCAAGAAGCCTTGAATCAGAAGATAGGGAGCGTCCGTTATAGGTAGCCAAGGTCAGCATCAAATAGATGCACTCAGCACCTGCAGAAAAAAAAGCTATTAATTCATTAATTCCATACTGAAACACTGCCATCATTCTTTGTTCTGAGAACCACTTAGTCTAGAATCAGGGCCTTTATATTTTGGACAGAGTTGTCAAAAGAGAAGTTCGATTTTTGTGGGCTTTATGATTTTTTCAGCCTGATAAAATATATAATAACTTGCCCTTTTTTTAATTTTGCTGTCCATTCAACTTTAAATAAATCATTATTAAGGAACATCTTATACTCCTTTAATTCATAAAGTTTACAGTAGTGTTTAACATTTTGAAATTTTGTTTATGTGTTTACTACACATGCATATACGTTGTTTTTTTTATGGCCATCCCTAAAAAAGCATAACCAATGTTTCACTGTACCTTGTTCACAAACAATGTTTATAGTAATACTATATTAAATTCACATTTATTTTGGGATTTCTAGATAGAATCTCTAGCTATGAAATATTTTTGGCATCTACAACATCTGTAGAAATATAATTTTACTACCTTTCAATAAGAAAAAAAAATGTAGTGATGCAGGTTGAAACAAAATATGTCATACTGTACTGAACCAGGGACACTGTTACAATATACACCTACATATCACAAGCTGTTCTGTAAGATTCAGAGTTAGCTCCTTAAAGAAAGCTCATCGACCAGGTTAAAGTTTAAAAGTGATATATTTTACTTACTGTTAATGCATCAAACATCTCCAATCGGCACACAGCTTGAGCTTCACTGATATCCATCACACACGAGACCTTTCGTATTTCATATTGTTCTTCTCCTGCAGACATTCCTAATTCCGGTCTTCCAATGATTTCTTTGGCCTTTCTCTACCTTCCTTTCCTGCCACTTGGGCTGAATAAATTCTCTTAGTAATCATCTCACCACATATTCTTACAACATGGCCGACCACCTAAGCAGGGATGTAGTTCTAAATAAAAATGCCTTAGCGGTAAATGGGTTACTCATGAAGAATTCCCTCAAAAGTCCTGTGAAATCAGATTTGTTGTTTTTATTATTTAGTATTTTTTATTAGATTTTTATTACTGATTACTTTTATCAATTGATATTAAATTTGCATAATTTGAGCAATTTTAAATAGAGGAAATAACGTAACATAATAGTTATATGCTAAGAATATTACATTTTTATTTAAATGTTGTTCTACACGGTTATCTACTGAGAATAATACATATTAGTTACTTCGAACAGCTGCAACTAACGCAGTCACATCAATTCAGTATGACAAATATGCTGTTTTCCCTAAGGTTATGAAGGGAATGTTGCAGAGTCCTTTTGTGTTACCCATTAAGAATAAGAGAGTGAGCTCAGGAGTTAACGCTTATCACAGCCAACAGCAGTTGGCGAGCAGTTTAGTACAAAAGCAATTTAGTTCTGGATTTAAAGACCACCATGAGCTAGATGTAGGGCTTTAGCAGTTGCCCAACCCTAATTTGAGACCACTGGTTCCAGGGAGAGACAGAGCCAGCACCATCTGACAAAAATATTTCCCATAGCTTGAACTAGGACCTATCTTAGGTGAATGGCTTGAAGTCAGTGCCTCAGACCACTCAACCATGGGGGTGGCCATCTCTGGAGCACTAACATTTGGTTAAGATACTAAATATGTTTGACAACAAACACAGTTTTCCTTATTTTTGTATATTTGATCATCTAAAAAATTTCCTTTGCCCTGCTTTTTTTCCAGATAACCTCAACAACTGCCTTAGCGCTGCTAAGCCTAGAAAAATAGTCTTAGCGCCACTAAGGCGCACTAAGCCCCTTCTACATCAGTGCACCTAAGAATATTTGTCTTCACCCTACTAACAACATTTTGCTTCACATTAAACATTTGCAACACATTTTTCCTCATCAGAATGTGTTTTGCCACAAACCCCTGTAAGTAACCCACTCTCTAGCACATAAAGCAAAGCACTCCTATGTTTCTTCCGCAGTGCCTAGGTTTCACTGCCATACATTACAATTACACTGTCATACAAAGCCTTTTGAAACATTTTCTAGAACCTCTCACTCCAGGAAGCCCTCCTAAGATAGCTATGACTTTCAAAGATGAATTCACTTGCCTACTAATTTCACCATCTAACATGTTTTCTCTATCAAACATGCTTCCTAAATATATGAATTCATTCACTTGGCCTATCTGTGTACCATTTTGACTGATCTTGAACTCGGTACCAACAGTTTTTTGCTCAAAATCTATTACTTTGATGTTTCCTTTATTTATACTCAGTATTTTTTCTTAACATATGCAACTTTATAGAAATTCTAAGCTTCAGTATAGCTGGACAGTAAAAAACACGTCATCGATACCTTTGGTACTTACCGTTTATAGTACTTTTTCCTATCTTCTACAAAATACTGTCTAGGGTTTATTTTAGGATTGTAAAAGGGTAAGGCATAGTAAAAAAGAAATGGGCTTTTTTCAACTCAGATGGACATTGGTTTGTTTTTCAATGTACTTATTACCGGAAATGAAATTACATTCGATACATAGTTCAGGGTGATTAAAAAATTGTGCTTTCCAACAGTGAAACTTAGGTTTTGAAAACATCAGTGATAACAGAAACGTGAAAACTATATGATGAATAGAACACAAAAAAAAAAAAAAAAAAAAAAAAAATCTTGTGAACGTTATTAGAGTAGTTGTTCAAAATGTCCTCCTTGCTTATGAATGTAAGCACAAACTCTTTTTCACAGATTCGAGGCCACTTTGTGTACAGTTAAAACACTGATTTTTTCAAGAGCTGCAGTAATGTTGGGCTTCAATTCATCCTTCGTACTTCGTATGTGGGTTGCTTTCATACACTGTTCCTTTCAGATATCCCTGAAGAAAGAAATCTGGCATTGTTAAGTCTGGGGATCTTGGGGACCATTAACCTGTGGAAATTAGCCGATCACAAAAAAAGCTCTCTAAGAAACATCATTGTGTCATTAGAGGTGTGGCATGCTTTTCCATCCTGCTGAAACCAACAACACTTCTTGTCTCTTTGAACAATGGTTTAAATTGTGTGACTGTGTCTTTGTATACAGTTCCATTAACCGTACGGTAAAAAAATATCGGGCCGATTATTCCATGACGAGACACAGTACACTATACTCTTGACTTTTTCTGAGTGCAATTGGTTTTTGTGGAAGATGTGTAGATTTGTGGGTGACCAATATCGTGAGACCCACTTACATGGAACCACGCTTCATCAGTGAAGAACACATTATCAAGTTCACTTACTCCATTTTGGTCCACTAACTTGTTTGTGTAACCATCTGCAGAAAAAATAAGAGCTTCTGAAAATCACATGGTTTCAACTCAGCCACTGAGGTAAGATGATATGGATGCAGGTTTAGTGGTTTCACAGCTTTCTGTACATTTACATAAGATAATCATCTCTGAATGGTAAGTCTCCATAAACTTTTGGTTGGAGAAAGCATCATTTTGGTCTGCACATCTTGCATTTTTTCGTTGCTTGAAACAGATGGTTGTCCTCTCCTCTTTCTGTCGAAGACACTTCCTGTTTCCCGAAAACGCTTTATAAGATAAGCAATAGTTCTCTTATCTGGTGGTGAAGCATTCAGATATTGCTCATGAAATGGTTCTGATACTTTTGCATGTGAGCAAAATATTGCTCAATTGCATACATATGCTGGCTTTGGGTAAATGGCATGGTACTCTTGCAAGAAACAAAATGATAATGGCGTCAATGGGTACAATGAATGCTTTCAGAAATCAAATATACCTTTTGCAACAATGCAGGGATGCCATCTGCTGGCTGAAATAAGAAATAAAATAATTTCACTAATTTACGCAGTGCTTTGAAGGTCGAAGGGTGCGAGTTTTTGACCATCCTGTAACATGCAGGTATGTAGTGCAGTTTCAGATCTGATACAGAAAGATTTTTTTAAACTTTGACTGTGGGTAGCGCAGTTCTTCAGACAGGCAATTTCATACAAATGCGCTAAATCATATGAGGATTTCTAAGGCATAGACAATAATACTAAAATAGTCTTAATGTTTCAGTTAGTACCCAGTTTACTCATCTCATTTTGTGCACTGAAATCCAAAATATATGTGTAGTGTTATGCTGAACAAATCCACAAGCTTAACAAGATCTATGTTGTGTTTATTATTAAGCACATACTGAACATATCATAGTATTAGCCACATACTGAATAAATTACTAACTGAAGCACGAAGACTTATTTTGTCTTTGATCTTTAGTTTTATTGTTTGTTTTAGAAATGCTCATACAGGGTACGATTTTGACCGGTAGTTAGTAGCAAATTCATTTTGCTAGTGATAAAAAGTTGTTCTAGCAAAAGTCGCTAGTGGAAAAATTTTGAATGTTTTGGTGTGAAATGTAAAGCGCCAACTGCATTGCACATGTGGAATAAAGGTCTGTGCTGTGTAAAAAAATTTGGCAGTGGAGGCATGCTGGAAAAAAAATTTGGTGGTGGCAGCGTGCTGGAAAAAAATAAAAATCAACGACTGCACATTTCTTTCCCAAAGCTTGTTGAATGACTAACTGTAACTCACTCCTGGGTGAAACCTGGGAGGCATTGCCAAGAAAATGAAATTTTTTGTCACTCTAGACCCCCCCCCCCACCCAAACGGTGAACAGTAACAAATTAGGTACTATGCTCGCATTTGCCTATTTTATCTAAAAGGTGGCAAATGTTTTACTTCTTTTTTCTGAAAGAACAATTTGTAAAATACTTCAACTCTAAAAGCATTCATTCTCCCACTCTTCCAACCCTATCTACCCGACCTGCCAGAATAGCATCTATTGTTCACTGTTTCAGTTGGGAAAAAATGTGAACATTTTATTTTCTTGAATATTTAAGAAAATTATGCAAATTTTTTTAAAGACAGTATGATTTGCTAAGAACCACAGATTCTCCAAATTTTGCCAAAATTCACCGATAACTTTTAAAGCTATACCTGATTTTGTTTATTAAGAAATCTGTATCCTTCTACCTTAATAAAAAAAATTCAGACTTAATTTGCTTATAAAAAAATTCAGAATTAATGTGCTTGGAGAATTCATTGAACTGAAAAGCAATGCTAAAGATAATTGCCAACCTGACATACAAAAAGGAACAACTGCTTTTTGGAAACGAAGGTTTCTTGGAAAGTACAAACATTATAAAACATTTTGGCACTAGTAGAAATATCCAGTATATGTTCTTTATCTACTTCTGCATGTGAGGTTACGTTCAGTTTCATGAAGAGAATCCAGGGTGATTGGAGGGGCGGTTTAAACTTATAAACATTGAATGCTGTCATGAGTGTTGAGGTTGAAGTTCCATCCGAAGACAAGTTTGACCCCACGCCTGCTATTTTAAAGTGGTATGATGAAAAGACCCAAAACTCAGATCGTAAATTATACGGAAAATAACTTAAGATTTTGAATAGTCTCCTTGAATTTTGTGAAGAATAAAGTTAAATAAAAAAAAAAGTTTTTTTTTAAATATTTGCATTCGAATTAAATTGTTAGAATTAATCTGTCAGGTCATGAAAAGGTGAGTTATATCTAAATATTTGTAATCTTTTCAGCATTACAATGTGATAGTTACAGGGTTGAAATCAAAATTTGTCATGATTGACTAATGGAGAGGGAACATTTAAAGTTTCTTTTGTATAATGTTAATAAACTTGCACTAGTAGATAATGCAATTTGCCAGTAAAAAAATAAGGCCACTAGCAAATGTTGCTACTGCAAAAAAAAAAATAAAAAAAATAAAAAAAATCATGGCTTGTGCTCGCATGATTTCCAGTCAAATATCCAATATACTATTTTTTGAGCTGCTCCCAGCATTATCTTTCTTTTTTTCAGAACTGGATTAGGTTTTATCATATTGAAGATTTATTATTGTCCATTTAACGGGTGGTAGTTTTAAGAAATTTCGGATGATAAGTCAATGCTATATTTGTTGATTCTGGGTGTTGTCTATCAGCATTGCTCCGTAAATGTCTGTCAATATTGTCATCCAAGCATGTAACAGTGAATCGGTAAAACAGATTTAAAATATGTAAAATATAAAAAAGGAAAGGACGGTAAATAATCAAACACCTTATGATTTATCATCTCCCTCCAAGTTAGTAGATTGTCGGATAATCATATTTTTATTCTCATTGATTTCTTAGCAAGAAATTCAAGAATAATATTAGTGAAGTCTGTTTCTTGGCAGCATTCATAATTGAAAACACAGTTTTTTTCAATTGATAATGTTGACAGACCATTTAGTCTTTCTTGACACATTGTTCACTGTTCATCATTATCCGAATTTCAAAAAGTTCAGTTCATCATTATCTTGAATTTCGAGAAACTTCTTTCTGCTGAGGCCATTACAAGAATATTCAAGAAACGCATATAACGTATTAAATCCGTTTATTTTTATGGCATAATAAGCACAAAGATTCGCCAAACTTTTGCACTCCACTGGGAGGCTTTTCCAAGGCAATGGTAGACATAAAATGCAGGGAATTGGAACACGTAAGGAAAAAAGATGATTTTTGAAAATAACATGAGTGACATCACAAGCATATTACATGAAATTTTAGCACGTAATTACGCGACGCGACGCCGTGACGTTTTTTAATAGCGCATGCCAAACCATTGGTAGTTCAGTAGAGATCATATCATTGCATGCTACTTTGCTGGAGAGGATTTCGACAGTTTCCCTGAGTGATTGCAGTCTCTTTAAAATTCGTGTAACGGGCAATTCTTCCAATACTGTTCCATACTGGAGCGGCTGATCAATGCACGACTTTTCTGGCGAGGGCTGTATTCTGCATGTCCTGGTTCACACTTCGTACGTGTTCTTTACATCTAGTGTCTAAGGATCACTTTGTTATTCCAATATATATGTTTTCCATGTTGTCAGGATATACCAACGGTATAGCGTACACACCCGCCTTTTCTTTTTCACACCGTCTCTCCTTGCAGCTTGATACTATGTGTAATAATGCGGTCGGGGACTTCATTGCTATTAATATGTTGTATTTACGTAACAAATTCTTTAACCAATATGCAAAGTTTGGGACATATGTAATGGATCCTGCATATCTCATTGTCTTACTAGGTGACGATTTTTTTATTGCTGACATTACATAATTTCTTACAGTTCTGTCTATATCATCCTTCTTATATCCAGCTTTTAGACCTTCGCTGTAAATATTATAAATTTTGATAATATTTACAGCAAAGATGTCACCCATGTTATTTTCAAAAATCATCTTTGTTCCTTACGTGTTCCAATTCCCTACATTTTATGTCTACCGTTGCCTTGAAAAAGCCTCTCAGGAGTGTGAAAGCTTGGCGAATCTTTGTGTTTGCTACGCCATAAAAATAAACGGATTTAATACGCTATATGCATTTCTTGGGGATGTAAGGTCAGGTGATGGGTAACTTCACAGCCTCTCCTTGACAAATGCCAACCCCGCCTTCTCGTGGTGCATCCTGTTCCCACTAAAGGGGCTCTGACAACCGCCAATAGCTGTATAACTATACCATCGGGATTAGAGGAAACGCTATCCCACACTCACCAACCCGCTTGGTCAGCGTGGTGAGTTATGGCCAAACCCCTCTAAAATGACTCCACAACTTAAATCTTGGCCCTCAGTCTCTGGCAGCTGGAATGTACCTGGCCAAGGCAGCGGCCAGTGCGACATGAAGGCAGAGGGTGCTAAGAATCCCCGGAGGACCGGACTAGGCTGCCATCTGATGCTGACCTTGGCTACGTATAATGGACGCTCCCTATCTTCTGATTCAAGGCTTCTTGTAGAAGTTGAAAGTTCCTCTGACAGAGAGCTGCACGACTCGTTATCCAACTCTCGGGAAGATACCAGGCTCAGATTATTCAAACTTATGCACCCACCACAAGTCATCCTGAAGAAGAAATTGAAGAATTTTATGAGGAAATTCATCATCTAAATAATAAAGGTAAGCAGCACTTGAAGATAATTATGAGAGATTTCAATACAAAAATAAGGCAACGGCAACAGAATGAAACTTCAGTAGATAAATTCGGTCATGGCAACAGAAACCAGCGTGGAAATACTCTCGTTGAGTTTGCAGAGGCAGAATACCAGAGTTCTTCCAGTCCTCCCAGCAGAAGTTGCACATGCAATCAAGAACATGAAGCGGGGAAAAGCTCCAGGACAAGATGGAATTACTGTAGACATCATACAAGAAGCAAGTCAAGAAATTGAAACACTACTCGCCCAAATTTTCACTTGATGCCTTAATGAAGGGAAGATTAATGAGGATTGGAACAACGATACAATGATCCTGCTACATAAAAAAGGTGACATTGAGGATCTCAGAAACTACAGACCTATCAGCCTCCTATCAGTAGTTTATAAAATCTTCACTAAAGTTCTTTCAAACCGTTTGAAGGTAACACTGGACATGGCTCAACCGAGAGAACAAGCTGGTTTCAGGAGTGGCTACAGCATAATAGATCATATCCACGTACTGAGAGAACTAATTGAAAGAGCGAGGGAATATGAACTTCCATTGTGCATGGCTTTTATCGATTATGAAAAAGCCTTTGATTTGGTGAAACCATCAGCAGTTACAATGGCTCTGAAATCCTGCAGTATTGAAGATGCATACATTAATATTATTAATAACATCTATGAAAATGCAAGTGCAAGGATTCGGCTATTTGAAAATACAACACACATAAAAATTGGAAAGGGAGTGAGATAAGGTGACACGATATCTCTGAAGCTCTTTAATGTCACATTGGAAAATGTCTTTCAATCTCTGACCTGGGAAAACAAAGGGATAAAGATTAAAGGAGATTGTCTAACCCATCTTCGTTTTGCTGATGACGTAGTCATTTTTGCAACTAGCCCATCAGAGCTGCAGAGTATGATCCATGAACTTGCTGACAAGAGTAAAGAACTGGGATTAAAAATGAACTTTTAGAAGACAAAAGTGATGTTCAATGCGTTTACAAGAAATGAAGATTTATCGATTGATGGAGAAAAGCTGGAGATAACAGACACGTACGTTTATCTTGGACAGCAGATATCAAGTGAGGGTCACATTGATGAAGAAATTAATCGGCGTACAAAACTTGCCTGGAGAGCTTTTGGAAGAAACAGCATAATTTTCAAGAGCAATATGCCATTATGTCTTAAAAGAAAAGTGTTTGATCAATGCATCCTTCCAGTGCTTATGTATGGTGCAGAGACGTGGACCTTAACTAAAAGAGACATACAAAGGCTGCAGACAACTCAAAAAAGCATAGAGAGGTGCATACTTGGTGTAACCAGGAGAGATAAGAAGAGGAACTCGTGGATCCGAAAAATGACAAGAGTGGAAGACATCATGATCAGAGTTAAATCCCTGAAATGGCAATGGGCTGGACATACTGCCAGAAGGACAGATCATCGATGGACAGCCGAAATTTTAGATTGGATTCCAAGGGACAGGAAAAGACCCAGAAGAAGACCACATGGGAGATGGGTGGATGAAATTCGAAAGTATGCAGGGGTGACATGGAGGAGACTGGCACAAGACAGACCGTTGTGGAGGAAACTTGGGGAGACCTTTGTCCAGCAGTGGATTGATAATGGTTGACAATGATGATGATGATGATATATAGGGTGCATAGGAAAGTCCATTTAGCCTGGAATAACATGCGAACGGAAAGAGGTACAGTTATGCAAGTGAGATAACGGTAAAGTAAAGCGTCTACACCCGATCAAATGCAAGCGATAGCAGCGCCCCTAGTAGCAAAATGCAGGTAAGTTAGCCATTGCAAATCGAAAACGAAGAGAGATAGAGCAAAATTGCCAATAACAAAGTTGTAGAGCATCAATGAATTAGTACAAAATGACATTTGTTTCACACGGAGAAGGTAAATTGTCACCTTAATACCCAAAAATGTCCGAAATCGATGTGCGACCTTTTGTATGAACGTTTAAAGGGAATAGGCATAGGTATGAGCAAATACACTCAATTTATTGCATAAATGCGTACTTATGTCAACACAGTTTGATGACGTCAGACAAAACAAAAACAAAAAAGGCAAACTGGCGCACAGTGATAAAAAGTTAATGTCGAGTATGTTCGAAGAGTTCGCCATTGTCCCCGATACACATTTGTATTCGTGAAGGTAACTCTGCAATGCAAAGAAATAATTGAATTCCTGCTTGCACATTCCTCAGCATCACATTATTGGATATTATTGGATACGCATCACATTATTGCAAGCATCTGTAACATGATGACGTAGATCCAGCAGACTTGTAGGCGCTGTTGCATACACCTGATTTTTTATGTAACCCCAGAAATCCAAGCTCGCCATTCTCACACAGCATACGTAGACCTAAACTTCTGATCAGGGTACATCCTGCTACTGGTTTTTATATGGTAGGTACGGTATAACGTCACAATCTGCATTTGTGAAATGTGAATATGCAGATTCGAATCGTCGCGCATCGATTTCGGACATTGTAAGGTGTTCAGGCGACAATTTATCTTATCTGTGTGAAACAAATGTCATTTTGTACTAATTAATTGATGCTATACAACTTTGTAATTGAAAAATTTGCTCTATTTCTTTTTGTTTTCGATTTGCAATGTGTTACTTCCGCATTTAGCCACTAGGGGCGCTGTTATGGGTTTCATTCGATCGGGCGTAGTCACTTTACTGTACTGTTATCTCTCTTGCATAACTGTACCTCTCTCCGTTCACAAGTTATTCCAGGCCAAAGGGACTTTCCTATGCACCCTGTATATACACTATCTACCAATAAGTAATTGGACACCCCTGCAATCGACGATATTTGCGGTCCTGATACACGTCACGGCCGCCGCCGTTAAATATCGTGTGGGAAACAACAACGCAACGAGTCGCATGCAAGATGCCACGCAGTTTGGAGCTCTCTGATTTCGGAAAAGTGTAATTGTCAGGTATCACAGAAATGGCCGATTCATACGGGACATATCCAGCGAGTTAAAGTTCCCAAAATCGACAGTGGCCTACGTGATTGGCAAATGGAAGATGAGAGGTTACTGTCGGAATGTGCCCCGACCTGGCAGACCCACAACACTGGGAGTTAGGGACCGACGGTTGCTGGCTACAGAAATTCGGAAGAACGGCACCAAATCAATGGGCTACATCTGCGAGGAGTTTCAACAGGCATCAAGGGAGTGTTCTTTTGATGAATACCATCCGTAAGGAAGCCCATCTGCTCGGTTATCATGGACGTGCTGCCGCCCTCAAGCTTTTGATCAAGTCCAAAAGAACTGCTCGGCTAACGTGGTGCAAAGAATGTCGACAGTGGACCGTTGAACAGTAGAAACAGGTTCTCTGGAGCGACAAATCAAGGTTCACCCTCAACCGTTCAGATGGCAGGGTCTGGGTTTGGTGTCTGTTTGGAGAACGCCTCCTGCCGGAATGTATTGTGCCAACTGTGAAGTTTGGCGGCGGTGGAATTATGCTATGGGGGTGTTTCTCCTGGTATGGCACGGGACCCTTGGTCGCAATTCCTCGTAGACTCAACGCCGAGACCTACTGCATGATTTTGGATGACCATGCGCTTCCTACGTTATGGCAGTTTTACGGGGTGGACACATATTACTTTCAGGATGACAGTGCCACCTGTCATGTTGCGAGGTCCACCATGGCTTGGTATGGTGACAATGGGGCTAATCAAATGGACTGGCCTGCGCAGAGCCCGGACCTTAAACCTATCGAGCACCTCTGGGACGAGTTGGAGTGTCGACTTAAGGGGTGCCCCCACCGTCCGAAATCGGGGAAGGAACTGACCTGTCTTCTCCAAGCCGAGTGGAAGAAAATAACGCTAGCCGTCGTACAACGCCTGGTTGAGAGTATGTCCAGGAGGGTCGCAGCTGTAATCGCCGCTCGTGGAGGCTCCACCAACTATTGAAGGTGAATAAACTTTGTTTTCCTTTGCTATCACAGGTGTCTAATTATTTTTTGGTAGATAGTGTATCATCATCATCATCATTGTCAACCATTATCAATCCACTGCTGGACGAAGGTCTCCCCAAGTTTCCTCCACAACGGTCTGTCTTGTGCCAGTCTCCTCCATGTCACCCCTGCATACTTTCGAATTTCATCCACCCATCTCCCATGTGGTCTTCTTCTGGGTCTTTTCCTGTCCCTTGGAATCCAATCTAAAATTTCGGCTGTCCATCGATGATCTGTCCTTCTGGCAGTATGTCCAGCCCATTGCCATTTCAGGGATTTAACTCTGATCATGATGTCTTCCACTCTTGTCATTTTTCGGATCCACGAGTTCCTCTTCTTATCTCTCCTAGTTACACCAAGCATGCACCTCTCCATGCTTTTTGAGTTGTCTGCAGTCTTTGTATATCTCTTTTAGTTAAGGTCCACGTCCCTGCACCATACGTAAGCACTGGAAGGATGCATTGATCAAACACTTTTCTTTTAAGACATAATGGCATATTGCTCTTGAAAATTATGCTGTTTCTTCCAAAAGCTCTCCAGGCAAGTTTTGTACGCCGATTAATTTCTTCATCAATGTGACCCTCACTTGATATCTGCTGTCCAAGATAAACGTACGTGTCTGTTATCTCCAGCTTTTCTCCATCAATCGATAAATCTTCATTTCTTGTAAAAGCATTGAACATCACTTTTGTCTTCTGAAAGTTCATTTTTAATCCCACTTCTTTACTCTTGTCAGCAAGTTCCTGGATCATACTCTGCAGCTCTGATGGGGTAGGTGCAAAAATAACTACGTCATCAGCAAAACGAAGGTGGGTTAGATAATCTCCATTAATCTTTATCCCTTTGTTTTCCCGGCTCAGCAACTGAAAAACACCCTTTAATGTGGCATTAAAGAGCTTCGGAGATATGATGTCACCTTGTCTCACTCCCTTTCCAATTTTTATGTGTGTTGTATTTTCAAACAGCCGAATCTTTGCACTTGCATTTTCATAGATGTTATTAATAATATTAATGTATGCATCTTCAATACCGCAGGTTTTCAGAGCCATTGTAACTGCTGATGGTTTCACCGAATCAAAGGCTTTTTCATAATCGATAAAAGCCATGTACAATGGAAGTTCATATTCCCTCGCTCTTTCAATTAGTTCTCTCAGTACGTGGATATGATCTATTGTGCTGTAGCCACTCCTGAATCCAGCTTGTTCTCTCGGTTGAGCCATGTCCAGTGTTACCTTCAAGCGGTGTGAAAGAACTTTAGTGAAGATTTTATAAACTACTGATAGGAGGCTGATAGGTCTGTAGTTTCCGAGATCCTCAATGTCACCTTTCTTATGTAGCAGGATCATTGTAGCGGTGTTCCAATCCTCAGGAATCTTTCCTTCATTAAGGCATCGAGTGAAAATTTGGGCGAGTACTGTTTCAATTTCTCCACTTGCTTCTTGTATGATGTCTACAGTAATTCCATCTTCTCCTGGAGCTTTTCCCCGCTTCATGTTCTTGATTGCATGTGCAACTTCTGCTGGAAGGACTGGAGGAACTCTGGTACTGGTATCTTTCATGATGTCTGGAGTGCATGTATCATCCCTCTCATATAATTTGGAGTAGAAATCTTTCACTCTTGTCAAAATTTCGCCTCTATTTCTTGTTACAGAACCATCTTCTTTTCTCAGTGCCATAATCTGTTTTCTTCCCTTACTGAGATGTCCCTTTGCTATCTTTAGGCTTTGGTTGTTTTCAATTGCTTTCCTCACTAGTTCACAGTTGAATTTTCTTACGTCTTCAGTGATACTTTTTCTTACTGTCTTGCATAGCTCTATATATTCCACTTTGGAAGTCACATCTTCTTTAGTTGTCCTCATCTCTCTTCTTTTTTGCATCAACATTTTCGTTTTTCCTGGTAATTTGTTTACATGCAACTTGTTCTTAGACCCAGCTAATTTTGTTGCTGTTTCCATAAGAGCTTTGGTTACTTTTCTGTTAACTTCAGAGATGTCCACTTCTTCCGATGTTAGGCCTTCTAAAGCAGAGAATCTGTTCTTCAGTTCCAACTTGAAGGTATTATGGTGTTTTTTAAGGTTGGTTATGTCAATAGATTTTGTTTGTCTTATGAGCTTGCCACGTTCAAGTTTGGTGTTGAGGTGCATCTTACATCTCACCAATCTATGGTCACTACCTGTGTTGAACTTGTTTAGCACACTGCAGTCTTCTATGACGAATTTTTTGTTACACATAATAAAATCCATTTCACTTGTCGTCCCATTTGGATGTCTCCATGTCCATTTCCTGTGTGGCTTTTTCTTGAAGAAGGAGTTCAAGATGAAAAACCCTTCTGCCTCTGCAAACTCAACGAGAGTATTTCCACGCTGGTTTCTGTTGCCGTGACCGAATTTACCTACTGAAGTTTCATTCTGTTGCCGTTGCCCTATTTTTGCATGGAAATCTCCCATAATTATTTTCAAGTGCTGCTTACCTTTATTATTTAGATGACAAATTTCCTCATAAAATTCTTCAATTTCTTCTTCAGGATGACTTGTGGTGGGTGCATAAGTTTGAATAATCTGAGCCTGGTATCTTTTCGAGAGTTGGATAACAAGTCGTGCAGCTCTGTCAGAGGAACTTTCAACTTCTACAACTTTATCCTTCAGTTTCTTGTTTATTATAAATCCAACACCACTAGTTCTGCCAGTATCTGTCCCACGATAGTAGAAGAGATGTCCACTTTTCAGTTCGATGAGATCTTCTCCTTTTCTCCTTACCTCACTTAGCCCCACGATGTCCCACTTGATCCTTTGTAGTTCCTCTTCCAATGCAAGAAGCCTTGAATCAGAAGATAGGGAGCGTCCGTTGTACGTAGCCAAGGTCAGCATCAGATGGCAGCCTAGTCCGGTCCTCTGGGGATTCTTAGCACCCTCTGCCTTCATGTCGCACTGGCTGCTGCCTTGGCCAGGTACATTCCAGCTGCCGGAGACTGAGGGCCAAGATTTAAGTTGTGGAATCATTTTAGAGGGGTTTGGCCATAACTCACCACGCTGGCCAAGCGGGTTGGTGAGTGTGGGATAGAATTTCCTCTAATCCCGATGGTATAGTTATACCGCTATTGGCGGTCGTCAGAGCCCCTTTAGTGGGAACAGGATGCACCACGAGAAGGCGGGGTTGACATTTGTCAAGGAGAGGCTGTGATGTTACGCATCACCTGACCTTACATCCCAGATAGTGTATATATATGTGTATATATATATATATATCATCATCATCATTGTCAACCATTATCAATCCACTGCTGGACGAAGGTCTCCCCAGGTTTCCTCCACAACGGTCTGTCTTGTGCCAGTCTCCTCCATGTCACCCCTGCATACTTTCGAATTTTATCCACCCATCTCCCATGTGGTCTTCTTCTGGGTCTTTTCCTGTCCCTTGGAATCCAATCTAAAATTTCGGCTGTCCATCGATGATCTGTCCTTCTGGCAGTATGTCCAGCCCATTGCCATTTCAGGGATTTAACTCTGATCATGATGTCTTCCACTCTTGTCATTTTTCGGATCCACGAGTTCCTCTTCTTATCTCTCCTGGTTACACCAAGTATGCACCTCTCCATGCTTTTTTGAGTTGTCTGCAGCCTTTGTATGTCTCTTTTAGTTAAGGTCCACGTCTCTGCACCATACGTAAGCACTGGAAGGATGCATTGATCAAACACTTTTCTTTTAAGACATAATGGCATATTGCTCTTGAAAATTATGCTGTTTCTTCCAAAAGCTCTCCAGGCAAGTTTTGTACGCCGATTAATTTCTTCATCAATGTGACCCTCACTTGATATCTGCTGTCCAAGATAAACGTACGTGTCTGTTATCTCCAGCTTTTCTCCATCAATCGATAAATCTTCATTTCTTGTAAACGCATTGAACATCACTTTTGTCTTCTGAAAGTTCATTTTTAATCCCACTTCTTTACTCTTGTCAGCAAGTTCCTGGATCATACTCTGCAGCTCTGATGGGGTAGTTGCAAAAATGACTACGTCATCAGCAAAACGAAGGTGGGTTAGATAATCTCCATTAATCTTTATCCCCTTGTTTTCCCAGCGCAGCGACTGAGAAACACCCTCTAATGTGGCATTAAAGAGCTTCGGAGATATGGTGTCACCTTGTCTCACTCCCTTTCCAATTTTTACGTGTGTTGTATTTTCAAACAGCCGAATCTTTGCACTTGCATTTTCATAGATGTTATTAATAATATTAATGTATGCATCTTCAATACCGCAGGATTTCAGAGCCATTGCAACTGCTGATGGTTTCACCGAATCAAAGGCTTTTTCATAATCGATAAAAGCCCATGCACAATGGAAGTTCATATTCCCTCGCTCTTTCAATTAGTTCTCTCAGTACGTGGATATGATCTATTGTGCTGTAGCCACTCCTGAATCCAGCTTGTTCTCTCGGTTGAGCCATGTCCAGTGTTACCTTCAAGCGGTGTGAAAGAACTTTAGTGAAGATTTTATAAACTACTGATAGGAGGCTGATAGGTCTGTAGTTTCCGAGATCCTCAATGTCACCTTTCTTATGTAGCAGGATCATTGTAGCGGTGTTCCAATCCTCAGGAATCTTTTGAGTCTTTCCTCAGGAATATATATATATATATATGCCATTCACATTATTGTTGTGGTTCTCTTGAATTGCCGCATTCAGCGTGTTCTTTCTGTGATATTATTTAATTCTACTCCAATATACACTGCTGGACAATTGCTAAGGACGGATCATAAACGGCTATATAGCGCATAAAAAAGTAAGTGTGGTTGGATGCCAAGTGAAATAAAATATCGTCAGAATGCCAGGACATTACAAGAAAGACAATTTATTGTGCTCTGAAATCCAGAAGGCTTTGGAACGTGTTCAAGGGACAGACAGGCCATTTTGTGCAGAATACGTAAATGTGAAAAAAATGCAATTACCGTCCGCAGGCGTTCCGGAGTAAGATGTCAATACGGGATATGGCCACCATGGAGGGCGATGCAAGATTCCACATGTCGTGTCATGATTTGCACAACATTATCAAGCAGCTGTTGGGGTAATTTATCCCATTCCTCTGTCAGTGCACAGATGAGGGTGTCCTTGTTTATTGGAGGGCATTGGCGACCAGCAAGACTCCTCCCCAAAGCATCCCACACATTTTCAATGGGATTCAGATCTGGAGAACGTGCTGGCCATACGAAGCGTTGAATATCCTCGCTCTCAAGACACTCCTGAACAGCGATTGTTCGATGACATGTTGCGTTGTCGTCCATGAAAATGAATCTATCAATGACAGCATCACGGAACATGCGAACATGAGGTAGCAGAACATCATTAATGTATTGTTGGCCAGTCAGAGTCCCAGTTGAAAGCACATAGAAGGACGTACGGTCATTGATCATGATGCCAGCCCATACCGTGACACTATATGTCGGATATCGGTCCCTTTCCTGTATGTTTGCTGGACAATATGCAGTACCACTATCATGCCAGATCAGTTGTCGTCGACAATCAGACGATAGACTGTATCTACTCTCATCTGAGAAGAGGACAGCAGACCAGTCGTTATCAGTTCAGTTGCGATGTTGATGACACCATTGCAAACGGGCGGTACGGTGACGTCTGGATAATGGGATGCACACAACAGGACGGCGGGCGTATAGTCCTCCTTCATGCAAACGTCTGGCGACAGTTTTTTGGGAGATCCGCTTGCCAGTAGCAGCCATAAACTGATTTGCTACCTCACTAGCTGTGCTGCGCCGGTGTCTTTTTGTTGATAGCACTATGTACCAATCTTCTGCAGGTGTCGTACTGCAAACACGACCTCCCCCGTGACGTTTGCTACACTCTCCATTTGTTTGAAATGATTTCCAAAGCCTTGAAACAACACTGTGGGTGACGTCGAACTCCCTGGCAACATCTGTTATTTTTTGCCCTTCTTAAATCTTGCCAATAATACGGCCACACGTAAAATCATCTAGTTGATGTCGGGAAGACATACTGAAAATTGCAAGTTCGTCAATTGATTCTTTCCCTTGAACAACAACGGTCAATACGCATCAAATCCTTTATATCTCTTATCAGCGCTATGACGTCACGAACAAGTTCGGCAATCCAAAATTTGCATACGCACAACACGTCTTACTGTATCCCGCACTTATGCTAATTTCCACATTTTCCTGCCTTCCATTTTATGGTTGCTATTGTTGCCATTGTCATCCGTCCTTAGCAATTGTCTGGCAGTGTATTATGTGCTAAAGTACAGTTATATAGTGCACTGAATTTCTAATTTCTATTTAAATTATTTTCTAATATCTATTCTGTGCCAAATAAATAGCTGTGTTGAATTTTAAGGAGTGTTCTGCCTCTTCATTGTGAATGAAAAAGGATCCTTTGATGCCCAAGAAAAGTAACAAAACTGTAACAGCATCCAATAAAAAGAACTAGCATGGATGTACATTGTCCACAAGGAAAATAAGTCAAGATCAAACGCAAAACAATAAACATTTTGTGGAGCTAGTAGTTTTACATCACATTTCTCATGCCTATCATCAGCAGCATCTGTGGATTGCATGGCTTCAAAATCAAGATTTTCACTAGTTGTCTAGCCATATACTGTAGTTCCTTTAGTTTCAATACTCAGCAGTTTTATTCATATGTAATGTGGTCCATTGCTTAGGAAAATATGAAGTAAAACATGCCAAAAGTCAAATAAAGTGTACGTTCCTGTCAGAAGCAATGCAACGTGGAATTTAAAAACAAGCGTACTGCCAATGGGAAAGTACTATTTTGTTAGACATGTGGCAAATATGATCAGCATTCCCAAGTAACACAGCTTTTTTCTAGCAAAATGCATGTCATCACTTTTTTGTGCGTGAAACTTAGACAAGCTCTTCTGGGAGAACCACTTCCATCCTTGTATTCCAGCCCTTCAAAGTTTTGTGTATATTATTCAGTTTTATACAAAACATTTGTTTCAGTTGATATTCCTTTGCATAAAGTCGACAACATGGAATTTTAGAAAATGTTTCTTATCAACTATATGAACATTGATCCCCTAATGAATCTACAATATGCAAAAATTATCTTCCAAAGTGTTAATTTTTTTTATCTAGTTAACTTTTTTTTTTATGGGATTTATCTAGGTAAAGTTTTAGATAAATCCCATAAAGAAAGTTAACTAGATTGAATGTACTTGTAGTAATCTAGAAAGCCACATAACAAAGATTAGTTTGATTTACAGATTTTTTGTTTTTTGTTTTTTGTTTTCAGTATTTAAATATCTGTTTACTAGTTATAGTTATTAAGATTTGCAATAAATAATGTGGACAAATATTGAGGTGTATTAGGCACATGTGAGAAAATGAAAAAAATCTGGGTGAGCAATGATGAAACAAACCAGTAGCAGAAAAGTGGGAAATGTTAGTCAATAATGTGTTGTAAAATGACAAAACTCTTTCCATACTTTTTTTTTCCTAACAGGCAAAGACGTTTCCACAGCAAATCATGCTACAGTTACTGGATTATTCAATGAATCTATGCACCTGTTGTGGCCAAATGGTGTGAAGTAAGACAATGTATTACTTTTTTTTTTTTTTGATTGGAGGTTTAACGACCACCGTGAGCAACTCAATGGGCTATAAGCAGTCGCCCGTCCCTAATTTAGGGTCACTGGTTCCAGGGAAGGGAGAGAGCCAGTGCCGTAAGACAAACACAACATCCATGCCTCACCGGGATTCGAACCCGGACCCCAGACGGACGAATGATCAGAGGCCAGCGCCTTAGACCACTGCGCCACCGGGGCGGCATGTATTACTTTTGCTTACAAATGTGGCACACATGAAGAAAGCTGCTGCTGGTCTTTGCATGAGCTCCCCTAAAATGATATCTAACGTGGTGTTGTTCATGCTTTTAACAGGTTGTGTAAAAATATCTGAACCCTTTACCCAAACATGGACATGTTAGCAGTGGCACGTACCGGGGAGGGGGCAAAGGGCCATATACAACCCTCCAAAATAATTTTGTCTAGTATTAAAAATTGAAAAACATTGTCGGTGACATTATTTTGCTAGTGTCGCCATTCTGGTCTTCCTTAAATTGCCCTTAGTTACTTCTTTATTTGGAATGGTAAGATGTGATTACATATGCTTGTTGTTAATGCCTTTCTCCCACCCCCACCCATGAGCATTTTGCACTTGTATACCACCAAAGTAAGAAGAGAGCGAATTGGTGTTGTATGTTGTAGCGGTCAGGGAATCAGTCTAATGAATGGTGGGGGCTGGTGGAGGGAGGGAGGGGTAAGCCTTTTATCTTGAGTACATACCATAGCAGGAAAACAAAAACTTAGAATGAATGTTACTTTGTAATTAGTAGTAATTGAGAAATAGAAAAATGCCTGTTCCCATGCACATTCTTTTCGTCACTTTAGGAAGGAATGATATCGTAGCTCCTCTGGTAAAACCAAGAATGTGAGAATTTTTCGATTGTTGACTTTATATAAAGTATAATATAAAGTCAGCAATCGAAAAATTGTTGACTTTATATAAAATTTTATTCACTGATGCAGCTTGATGTAAATGTTATGTATAGTTCAATAAGTAGGAACTGTACACCAATTATACTCAAAATAGTATAACTATACTAATAATCCGAAATTTCTTGGCGTCGAATAGAAATAAAACTTTCCAAGCTTTCGCACATCAACCACATGGCTTCTTCAAGGAAGGTAGATAGCTAACTGCAAACTGGACAATAGAACGCTTCAACAATTTGAACGCAGTAACTTGACTAGACAATAAATAAATAGGCGCAAATGTGACAATTCAAAGAAACGATGTCATGTTGGTTGGGCACACCATACCATTGAACAAAACACAGCATTATTTGAAGAATTGATTCCAAATACATGGTAACTCCAGAGAGAAGTTATCATTGCAAGCCTCGCAGCTGATCAATATTTCCAAGGTTTCGCAAATGGCAGTAGATTTGGGTTGGAGTATGAAGCTAATTTGTTTACATCATTCCATATAGGATCTCGGACTTGAACTTGACTTCTCTTGATAGGGCAGTGGTTATTTTATTATCAGCAAACATAAAAGGGATACAAGAGACGGAAAAATAACCACAGCCATTTTTTTTTATTCTGTTTCACCCACTCGGATGCTCAGGAAAATTAGCATGTATGTTTACCTAACAATCCTAATTCTCTGCTTTTTGCCCTCCATAACCTCCAAGATACAGAACTCAAAAGTTAGGCCTAACAACTGTTTCATTATCAAATTCACCCATTTCAAGCTCCCGTATGTGAGAGACTTAACATCAATTGAATAAATGTGTTGAGTATGTCGACATTTTCTGTTTTGAACAACAAAAACTATAATTTTTTCAAACAATTAAAAAAAATAACAATTGGAAATTAATATTTATATATACCATATGGTATCAGCTGCGCTGGTCAGAGCAGCACAGCATGAAAGTGAATAAGTGAGATAGTAATTTAATACTACTATAAAAATCTGTTTCATACCAAACACTGGAGAAAATTAATACTGACAGAAGCAGTACTGATTGTTCTCCTAAAGACCACCTGGTGGTGAAGTGGAAAATTGCAGTCCCAGTAGCATAGTGGTCTAAGCAATGGCTTCTGATCACTCATCTGAGATGGGTCCGGGTTCGAATCTCGGTGAGGCATGGATGTTGTGTTTGTCTAATGGCCCTAGCTCTCTCCCTTCCCTGGAACCAGTGGCCTAAATTAGGGACGGGCGACTGCTTATAGCTCACTGAGTTGCTCATGGTGGTCGTTAAACCTCCAATCAAGAAAAAAAAAGTGGAAAATTACTGTAATATTTTCCTACCCCATACCAACCACTGTAGAGCATTGCTCAGTTTCCTATGACATTGCAATAATTTTTGTTTCATTAGTTCTGATCCGCTGGTTTAGATGCTCAAAAATGTTGGTACATGCATTTACCCAATAGAGCTACAAATACATTCCGTGTGTATCTGGAGACAGAACAGAACTAATAAAACAGTTCAACAATGGATGATTAATACAATTGCTGTTACTAAAAGTGGGAAAACGTATCCCACATTCATATATTGCAAAGGAACAGTTAAAAAGTTCTAATGGAACTAAAAGAGAAGCAAGCTTGTGTCTATCCTCATGGATTTCAGTGAGAAATATTTATTTCTTCTTATACAAGATGAAGAGCAGGGGTATCATTGGACATCTCACACATGCACAGTTAATCCAGTTATTGTCTACACCACATCCAAGACACAGTTGCATGAAACCTCCAGTCACTGTTTCTTACCTGACGTTCTGGATCATATACAGAATCCAACAAGAAACAATACAATATATTAAGAATAAATATCCAGTTGTTGTTGAAGTTCACTATTTTACCTATGGGTGGTGCTGCTCAATACAAAAATTGCAAGAGCTTTATAAATTTATGTGAGCATAAAAATGACTTTGCTACATCTGCATCATGGTCGTTTTTTGCAACTAGCCATGGCAAGTCACCTTGTGATGCCATCGGTGGCATAATCAGAAATTTTTTAAGGGGATAGGGGGTCCATGGATTTGGTTTATTGTTGACAGCCTTATATACCCATATACAGGGGCAGAAAAATATTCTGAAATCTGGTGGCCAGCTAAACTGAAATATTCTTGAAATATCGTAATTTTCGTCGTTTATCCCCAAACCCTGGAATTCACACTATTTTTTTTACCTTCGTGTAATCTGTGCTGGCGCATAATTCAGAGAAAAAAATCGCTGTATAATCCACACATCACAAATGCTGATTCAGAAGCAGAATTTTTGACAGAAAAGTCGGTTACATAAAGACTCCGAGTCCAAAGAAATAAAGAAAAACGATCTTGCTAAATAAAAAACTTCATTTTTAAAGGAAAATTTTTAAAAATATATTTTTATCTTCGGACACAAAAGATGCTAGTGGTGTGGCGTCTATAGAGCACAAATTTTAATCACGCCGATGCAGCAGCTCTAATTGCATTACACATTGCCAATGATGAGATGCTAATACAGAACAATTCATAGAAATACTGTATATACTTGCGTGTAAGTCAAAAGTTTTTGGAAGAACTCCTGCTTTCAAAGTAGGGTAGTCGTCTTGCACACAGGAAAAAAAAAAAAATAGGGCTGGACTTCCGTGAATTCTCCTGTGGAGTTTACCGATGGGTTTGTTTACGTTTTAGACAGCGGGTTTTTTTGCGTATCGCTGCGCGCTAGTTTTCACACCTTTTGAAAACTATTGCATAGTGACACGATCATATCCTCAGCTACGGTCCCCCACTTTAAGTTTAAATTCAGCAGTGTAACTGAAATGTTTCTTTTTCGGAGACATCATAAATAGCGATGAAGGAAAATATCAGCAGCAAAAACTGGTCAAAATGGTAAAGGACGAACTAAAATACAATGCCACACGAAATCCAGAACTTTGAAATGAGGCATGCATGTGTATATAGGTTTGTGCAGCAAGCGCTGTGTGTATATTTTTACAGGCCGATTGACAAAGAGAGGGCACAAGCACAGTCAGCATTTTGTGTTTCCCAACAATACAAAGTAACTTCCGCCATCCCTCCCTACAACTTTTGTGGTCTTTCATTGTGAAACCCACCCTCCCTGTACAAACTCCTGAACTGAGGAAAAATTTTTCCAGGGGAGTTCTATTTCTAATTTTAACCCCCTCTCCTGTGTATATTTTTACAGGCCGATTGACAAAGAGAGGGCACAAGCACAGTCAGCATTTTGTGTTTCCCAACAATACAAAGTAACTCCATCCCTCCCTACAACTTTTGTGGTCTTTCATTGTGAAACCCACCCTCCCTGTACAAACTCCTGAACTGAGGAAAAATTTTTCCAGGGGAGTTCTATTTCTAATTTTAACCCCCTCTCCTGCAGAATTAACACGCGGATTTTTTTTTTTTTTTTAAATCAAACAGCCGCATTTTTTTTTTAATCAGCGTTTGTTCGCGGATTATATGACGAAAATTATGGTACATGTTTTTCAGTGATGTTTTAAGTGGTGGCCCGGACATTTTTTTTGGTTGCCCTAGGCGACCTCACTTTTTGACCCCTGCCCGTATTTATCGCTTTATTCCTACGCAATCCACCCTCAAGGGGAGGATCCAGACCAGAGGACACCCCCCCCCCGCTACACTTCTGGATGGCATTGGTGGTACAGGGAAATGAACTGTAAGCACAGCAAGCTTGCAACAGGCTTTAGCAGATCAGATTACAAAAGCAGTAGATGTTTATAATTTTTGTGTAGAAAACATATAAAACAGTTTCACTTCATATCGAAATCTGAAGTTGAAACTTTGCAAAATAATCTACACAAACATTTTTTGAAAATAAAAGTTGTACCAGGTACCAGAAGCTTCCACCACTTTTGTTCACTTTCATCAAACACAATAGCGATGAAAAGGATAAGTGTAGATGAAAAATACAGTTTGATATTTGACTTTAGAAGTGGCAATAATTTCAAAAATTTGCCACAGGTGCACACACAATGTTATGTACATGCACCTATGACAATAACTGTTGTTGTTTTTTGTATGGTTACCAGCATTGGAAAGGAAGAAGGGTATGCAAAAATTAAATTTATGAGTCCACATGGTCCTGCTACATCATTTTACCAGACAACTCATGATCTCCATGTGAAATCAGCAAGGGTGGGTTGCTTGACTAATTTATATTTCTTTTATATTCCCATCGTAGTTAGTACCATTAGTGAGTAAACCAAAACAATTTTTAGTTTTTTTTTATCTGCCGCCATTTTGGATCTACACCTATTTTTACCTGCCGAGAAGGGCAAAAATTAGGGTTTTCAAGGGTTCTCGGAAATGGCTGTTACTCGACAACTAATTGAGATAACTAAATAAACCTTTTACCCCCTGAAAGTAGACATTTTGAGGTTTCATAAAAAGTACTTACTTTAAATGTAGCTTTTAATCTAACCAGATGAAAATGGACTTATATTCAGCACATGCGATTCGCAAAATCGCCATTTTTAGGAAGCTGTAAAACTCAGGAAGGGCTTAAAACCACAAACTAAAACTTTTTCCTTACCAACTATGGATAGGTAGGTTTTAGCTTATTAAGAAAAAATCATGTTTTAAAGCACTTGCTAAATTTTTTTAACCCTAAAGTTGTGAAATTTGCAAAAAATGCCGATTTCAAGGTCAAATATCTTAAAAGGGCAATCTGCAAAAAATCTGAAATTTTTTGTGTGAACTCACCTATTGGTACCGTACAATGATATGAATTTCATTTTGTGGTTCAGCTGGGTTTCTGAATTATAAGGACTCAAAATGTAAAAAAAAAAAACCTCTCACGAAAGCAATAACACATTTTGGTCGTTATTCTGAGTAAATATTATATACATATAGATTATGATATTTTGAGCTGAAACTAGTGGTCAGTCAGGCTGCACCAAGAAGATTTTGAACTGCAAAGAAGGAGGGGGAGGGGTATTTAATTTTTTTTCTGCTGCCTTCCTGTGTGATTCCCAGGACACGATCGAATTGCATCAGTATGACATTTCAATATGTTGCAGACCCCCCCCCCCCAATTTATTTACCTTAAAATGTATGTTTTTTAATTTTATAATTTAACCTTACATTACTAGTCAAGAAGTCTAATGTACTTCAGTCTCTAAACACCTAAATGAAGCAAAACTGAAACGAAAATGAAGCACAAACCTAGACTAAAACAAAGCAGACCAAAACTAAAACTAAGCAGACCTGAAAACCAAGCAAACTTAAACTGAAACCACAATTGGGAATCCTTATCATAAATGTGTATCTATTCATTTAGACAGTAAGTGCTCTTTTGTCAGTGACTTAAGATTAGTTATACATGGTGATTCTGGATATTAGTGTTTTAGTGAGTTATACTAATGAAGCCGCTTTCCTAGGATTGCATATGCAGGTAAACTTTTAAGACTGCAAAAATGCAGTGTTCTCTGGGTATACTTTTGGATGAAAATTGTGAAAATCAATGTTATGGAATTTCAAAAATTCAACCAATTAATGAATTCCAAGACTGTGATGAACCCTTTTAAAAATAAGGGTTCATTGTGATGACATTTCCACTCTTTGTACATATCACTTCCAAAAGTATGTTTGCAGGTACAGACACTTATTTGGGAGAGTATGCTGTGATCCTTTGTCATATCACAAGAAAATTGTCAAGAAACAATTGAGAGAAATAACTGTGGAACTTAGTGAAAAGTGGCCTTCATTGTCTCTTATTCCAGGGAAATCTGTATGCTGTACTTGCTATAAAAAACTTTCAAGTGAAACGATTGAAGATGAAATTCACATTGAAGATGCAGTGCCTTTCACTACACCAGAAGTTGTTTTAGAAGAAATTAATGAAGCTGGAACTGCTCTGGGTTTATCACCAGTTAAAATTCGGAAATTGAGTGACAAAAAGAAACATTTAGAGGTTAAAAGAACATTGAAAAAATTTTCAACAGCTGTCCAGAAAAAAACTGTCAGACTCATTTCAGATGCACGAGGGTCAGGTCAGTCCATTGATGAAGTGTAAAAAGTCAGTAAAGATAATAAAACTGCACTCGCAGACATTGAGTATTTAGTCCAAAGCATTAAACACAGGCTTAAAAGTTGTAACAGAAATTCTGAAAAAATTAAAGTTATCAGTGTTGTTCCTCATAGCTGGTCCATAAAGAAAACTATACAAGAGTTAGGTGTAAGTACGTATTTAGTAAGAAAAGCACGGGGCCTAATTGAAACGCATGGTATCATTCCAGAGGTAAATATTCACAAGCGTGGTAAACAACTATTGAAAGAAACTGTGGACTTGGTTGTAAATTTTTATCAAAGTGATGAAATCAGCAGGATGTGCCCTGGAATGAAAGACACTAAATCAGTTTGTTTAGAAGATGGAACCAAGCAGGTAAAACAGAAACGGCTCATACTGTGTAATTTAAAAGCATATGAGAAATTCAAATTTGAACATTCAACCGTTACGATAGGATTTTCTAAATTTTGCATGCTACGCCCAAAATGGTGTGTTCTTGCTGGACCTAATGGCACACATTCAGTTTGCGTCTGCTCCACTCACCAAAATGTCAAGTTGATGGCGAGTGCTATACAGTTACGTGATTTTAGAAATCTTATTTCTAAAGCAGTTTGTGATACTGCAAATGAAGACTGCATGTTTGAATTATGCACAAAGTGTCCAAGAGTTGAAGTTCTCAGGGAAGAGTTCAACCCTGAGTATGAAGATGAACTGATAACATACAAGCAATGGGTCACAACTGACCACTGCAAACTTCAAGATTTGAAAAGCCACCATTTTATTGCAAAAAGCCAGTCGAATCTTTTAAAAATGAAAAAGGAAAACTTGAAAAGGGATGAATGCATAGTCATTGGGGATTTTTCTGAAAATTACACTTTCATTGTACAGGATGAAATTCAGTTTCCACTGGCTTAATTCCCAAGCAACAGTTCATCCATTTTGCATCTACTACAGAGATGAAAATGGGGAACTGTTTTGTAGAAGTGTGTGCTTCCTAAGTGACTGTCTAATTCACAATACGGCTGCTGTTCATACTTTTCTTTTCAAAAGAAGCTGATACCTCTTGTACAATCTCTAAATGGAAGCGTGAAAAAAGTTATTTATTTTTCAGATGGGCAGCCCAATACAAAAACAGGAAAAATTTTGCTAACTTGTGCAAACACTAGGAAGACTGATTTAGATGCGGAGTGGCACTTCTTTGACACAAGTCATGGTAAAGGCCCCTGTGATGGTATCGGTGGGACTGGAAAAAGACTTGTAGCAAAAGCGAGCCTTCAAAGAATAACAAAAGATCACATTTTAACAGTTAAAAACATGTATGACTTTGTGAAAAGAAAATAACTGGAATTAATTTCTTTTTAATTGACCAAGAAGTGATTAGAAAAGAAGATGGAAAGCTCACAAAGCGGTTTTCTGAAGCTCGACCAGTGCCTAATACACAAGGAAACCATAGTTTTGTTCTAAAGGATGGCACTACTTTGGTTATCAGCAGAACCTCATCTTTCCCAGACAAGCATAACTTCATGTTCAAGATACTTAATGAAGATGAAGTTGATATAAAAAACATCAAGGAGAGAGATAACATTGTATGTGCTTACAGGGGGAAATGGTTTGTAGCTCGGGTTGAAGAACTGTCGAAAAAAATTATAACATCTGGGCTAAGTTTTACAATCCAAGTGGACCTTCTACAACTTTCAGTATGAAAGAAAATGCGGAAAAGGTTTAGAATCCGATGCAAAATGTAGTGGCCAAGTTATCACCTCTTGAATTTACAACATCAACCAGGCGGACGCACAATATTACCCAAGAAAAGAATAATGAACTCTCTTTTAAGTTAATGTCTTACTCAAAAAAGTCATGTTGAAAAAAAACTCACTAAAAATCAAAATTGCAAAACTTTAGCCTTTTGATGTGTCATGTGGTAGCCATTAACTTGGAGGGGGAAACAAACTTCTATTTCAAAAAAAAAAAAAAAAAAAAAAGACTTGTAAATGTTTTTATACAATACAAGCATACCGAAGATTTTTTTAAATGCAATTACATATATCTTAAGTAATTACATTTACTTCGTGCTTATGATCGTAACACAAAACTTTAAAACTTGCTGGGTACACCAGACTGCTCAAGTTAAGCTCAAAATTTTAGCACATTTTTTTTTAAATAATAAATCTAATAATTCTGCTTAATTGTATTTTTAATGATAAAACGTAAGCTCAAAATTTTAGCAAAATTTTAAAATAATAAATCTAATAATTGTGTTTAAGTGTATTTTTAATGATATGTATATAATATTTGCTCAGAAACACGACATAAATGTATGTTATGGTTTTTGTGAGAGAGGTTTGTTTTACAACATTTTGAGTCCTCATAATTCAGAAACCCAGCTGAACCACAAAATGAAATTCATATCATTGATAGTGTACCAATAGGTGAGTTCACACAAAAAATTTCAGATTTTTTGCAGATTGCCCTTTTAAGGTATTTGACCTTGAAATCCGCATTTTTTGCAAATTTGGCAACTTTAGGGTTAAAAAATTTAGCAAGTGCTTTAAAACATGATTTTTTTTCTTAATAAGCTAAAACCTACCTATCCATAGTTGGTAAGGAAAAAGTTTTAGTTTGTGGTTTTAAGCCCTTCCTGAGTTACAGATTCCTAAAAATGGCGATTCTGTGAATCGCATGTGCTGAATATAAGTCCATTTTCATCTGGTTAGATTAAAAGCTACATTTGAAGTAAGTACCTTTTATGAAACCTCAAAATGTCTACCTTCAGGGAGAACCCTTGAAAACCCTCATTTTTGCCCTTCTCGGCAAGTAAAAATAGGTGTAGATCCAAAACGGCGGCAGATAAAAAAACTAAACATTGTTTTGGTCTACTCACTAATGGTACTAACTATGATAGGAATATAAAAAAAATATAAATTGGTCAAGCAACCAATTATTCTGAAATTTGCTGATTTCACGTGGAATGACCCATTTGCCTCTTCAGCATGTACTGTGTATAGTGCAACCCCCAGTGACAACAAGTATGGGGGGAACATATTACTTTTCTGAAGTAGATATGAAATTAGTTCAGTCCAATTGGTCCTCTTACCATAAGGAAATTCACTGTAGAAAAACTATTTTGGTCACAAAACATTTCCCACTAATATTAATGGTAATAATAGTTACTTTTATGTAAATAAATATCAATTTCTAATTGTGTTATTTTTTAATCATTTATAAAATGATTGCTTTTGACATTCAGAACAGAAAATGTCGACATTCAACAACTTATTCGATTGATGCTAAGTCTCACAAACATCGAAGCTTGAAATGGGTGAATTTGCTGATCAGTTGCTAGGCCTAACTTTTGAGTGCTGTATCTTGGAGGTTATGGGGGGGCAAAAAGCTGAGACTTGGGTTTGTTAGGTAAACATACATGCTACTTTTCCTGAACATCCAAGTGCCAAGGATCAGTATAAAAGAAAAATCAGTTCCATTATGCCAGAGCAATACTCTATAGAGCTTGATATAAAATACCTAAATTTTATGGTACTTCTTAACCACTAGGTGGCACTTATTTATCTAGCATTTGCAATAAAATTGAAGTGGTTTTGAGATCTACGAATCCTTTTACATGAACTCCTCAAGTTTTGTCCCTCGAATTACACTAGAAAAGCAGTTACAGCAAGTTTTGTAAAAAGTGGTATGTTACTGCACTGCTATCTAAATGAGTACTCAGCTGAATTTTGGAACACTGTATTATAAAAACTTTTGGGCGAAAAAATCTAAAACTTAGGATTTTTCCATAACTTTATCAGGTATAACTACCAACTCAGTTCCATTCAAATTCCAGTAGATGAGTGATATTTTGCAAAAAAAATTGGGTGATTTGACGTGGAATGAACGACCCCATTCCAATGCCATTCATTACATGCTTGGAATCAAACAAAATGCCAAAATGATTTTCAGATTTTTTAGTACCTGAGCATTTCTCACATCTATCAACAAACAAGCTGGTAACTCTTATTCACAAGTAGTATCCACTATGCAGTCTTCATATGCTTTAATTTGTAGATTTGTGTATAACTTTTGGTTGATAACTTTCATTTTTGCATCCAGTTAGCATTATTAATTTAAGTTTGATGGCTAGTATAAACACAGATGGTGCAAATGCCACCTGCACCATCAAGAATGGTTTTCAGGCCTAAAAATTCACAAAACTTGAAAAATTTAGTAATAATAGTAGAATATTTGCCTTGTGTTCATAAAGATGTGGACACTTCAAATGACACCTTTTTGTAGATGTCTATGCTTGCCTTTAATTGCAATGGGATCTCTCTTCCCTGGGATGCATGCAGCAATTTATTTTCATCATACTAATAAAACTCATTTGGCATCTTTTTGGAAGCTTGATTAAAATCAGATTTTCTTTTATTTCATTTATTAGTTGATCTAAATTTCTCCTTTTAACTGGGACAACACATTATATTGTGGATCATGTATTCATTTTCAGATCACACAAAAAACTTTTTTTACCTGTTTGAAATTACAAAATTACATTATCACATATTTTGAGAATTAATATACATCACATGCCTTTTTTTCATTTTTCTTCACAAATATTACTGATATTACATATTTCTAGCCACAGTTTACAAATTTTTGTTGGTGGGCTGAATGTTAATTAGTCTCTGAATTGCTAATTTCACATTATGTTCCTCACGAAAATCTAAACAGATTCACCACAAATTTACAAGTTGACACATCACAAAATTGTGAAGCTAACTAAAGAGAAAAAAAAAATAGTGCAATTTGTAGTTTTCAAGCTCTTTTCAAATTTTTTCAGATCATAACTGATCACGAAGTTTAATTTCGCACCTGCTAGATTTCCTGTCTGGAATTTCGGTTAATTTTTCACCAATTGCTTTGCAGAAGTACATATTTCCAAAATTCTGTTTTTCGTTGGAGCAATTTGCAAGTTTTTCATCACTCATTTATTTCAGGAAGTATTCAATATAAATAAAAAAACAGATATTACAATTTCCCATTGATATTATGGGAGTATGTATGAAGTCTTATTCTACAAACTTCATTGGAGAGTTCATCAGATTGTTTGCTAGTGTATTCCTATTGCTAAATCATGTGTATTCTAAGTTTGTACACTAAAAAATTATATGTAACAATTCCTCCTCTCCCCCTTCTCATGTTTCCACTTTAAGAGGTAGTATAAATATCCATTTTTTTAACCAGTTACCCTGGCAGACGTTTAGAAGTGTGAGCAGTACTTAACCACTATGTCACCAGAACATTTGGCTGAATACTGTGCTTTAGAGAACAGATCATTCTTTTCAGCGAGGTATCTACTTTTGTTATGTATTTTAGTACGAATTACATTTTATTTTAACATAATCAGCTATAGATTAAAAGTACAGAAATGTGACTTTTTCTTCGATTTCTATAGCCATAACTGTTTTGCTTATTATTAGTGAAATTTCAATAGTTCTTTAACACACAGATAAAAGTGTATTCACTTGCATGGATACATACAGTTTTGCTTTTCTGTGATATTTTCAGTGAAATTTTATGAACATTGAAGATTGCTTCTCCTTAGTGTTATATATACCATGTGTAGTTCTAAATAGAAAAGAGCCTTAGCTGGGAATGGACTAGGAAGAAACACCCTTGAAATTTTAGAAATCTAATTCATTGTTTTACTATTTTTTAATTTTCATTACTAATTACCAATATCAATTTAAATTAAAACTGTGTAACCTGAGCAATTTTAAATAACAGTAAGAATGTAACGTGTGAGTCACATGCTAGGATTATAAATTTTTATCTAAATACGGCTCTGTGTCTTACAAGATTTTAAATATTTGGGTATATTTATGAACTAACATCAATTCAATATGACTAACGTGCTGTTTTTACTAAGATTAAGTGATACATGTGGAAGATTTTTGTGTTGCCCGTAAGGAGGAAGATGGTGAGCTCAGGGGATTACTTTTGTTGGAGCCGAGATCAGTGGCAAGTTGTTTAATACAAAATCCGTCAGTTCCACTTTTTCTCTGAGCATTGCAGTCTTAATTAACCCCATGGAGTAGCCATCTCCTACAAATTTATTTTGACTGCCATCTTGACAAAGGAGTTCACATTCTCTTTGTGATAGAATCTTATGATTTGTAAGATGTCCTACTACGTGATTCAACTGTGTAGATGAATCTATATAGTATTTTTGGTTTGCTTGTTTCTGGGTTGAATGACAACCATGAGCAACTTGTATGGCTATAAGCCGTCGCCCGCCCCTAATTTCGGGTAACTTGTACCAGGGAAGAGACATCTAGCACATTTGGCCATGCACAGCACCCATGACTCATCCGGGGTTGGGACGCAGTCTTAGCTCGGAAGAATGGTCAGAAGCCTATGCCTCAGACCACTGTACCACCAGGGCGGTCATTTAAGTAGCATGAAAATTTGGTTAAGATATGAGTATGTTTGCATACAGAACACAGTTGTCCCTATTTTTACATACATGATCATTTAAAAAGTTTCTTTGCCCAAATCCTCTTGCCGTGTAACCACAAAAAGTGGCTTAGCGCCGATAAGCCTAGAAAAATAGTGCCTTAGAGCCGCTAAGGTGAGCTAAAGCCCCTTCTACATCACTGGTGCAGGTTTAGGTGGCATATAACACTGGGAAAGAGAATACTTAATAATACAGGCTCTAAAGCAGTCTGGATATCACAGTACGAGAGTTTATTACATAGAAATTTGGTATTTGAAAAGATTTTATCAACAAACCATGAACAACATTTAATTTTTTCTTGAAGTCACTAGTAGAGAAGTCTTTTAGTCAGGAAATAGTTAATGACACAGTTGGGGTGAAATATTAGTGAATAATTTACTCTTCACAAATAGACTGCATTATGAAGCATTGGTTCATAATGTAAGTAACAGCAGACTGACAACTATGTTCGTGACTGACTTGAGTGGCATGCATTATGAAGCTTGATAAAATTCACACGGCAATCAGACATTGGTGAATATCATAGGCGTAACCACTGGGAGTGTTGGGGGTCAGGACCACCCCAGATTTTCAGAGTGGGAGATCCCCAATGTAAAGGACCCCCCAATTTTTTGGGGAATATAATGCACACTTTTTTTATGATTTAAATCAACTAAATTTAATAATATGAGATTGTAATTTTTCATAGAATGCAAACACGTGTATAATGTGTACTTAATAAAACAGCAATATTGATTAAGCATGGTCAGAGTTGTAAAAAAATAAAGCGTATCTACCTGCACAACAATTGAAACAGAAAACTTCCTGCAAACCCGCGAATCACGATAACAATAGAATACGATAATTTAAAGAAAAATTAATGAAACAATAAATAATTATCAGAACTTACAGATTCTAGTGAGGACAAAATAAGTACATTACAACCGAACATGCAGCATGTGTGTGAAATGGACCTTTAGTGCAAAATGTTAAAATATTGCACTATGAACCTCATAAAAACAAGATACTAATTAAAGTTTTTATATCTAGAAAAACAGTTCCATTAATGAACCTTCAAAAATTTTAAATAGCATTTTCAACAACTAAATTAAAAAAGTGACGTTTCTTTGTCGGAAACCTTTTTAATAGACTTACAAAATACATAAGGAAGAGATTTTAATTTAATAACTGACAACTGCAAGAGCAACTTGGCAATAAAATTTAAAAATCTTTCTGTGTAAATGAAACTTTTGATAGCGTTCCTATACAATGAGAACAGGGCTTGATAAAATTGAGAAGCCAGAAACGCCTGTAAAAACAAAAGAACTCAGAAGATATGAAAAATAGTTGAAAGTTCAAGTGAAAATAAAATTAAATACATTAATCTGACTAATGCCTTGAGTAAGTGTTTTTAATTGCTATAAATAACATTTTATTTTTTTTAATCTATATGCAAAAACCATCTGCAAAATCTGCTAATAATCTGGAAACTATCCGCATACAGCGTACGTCTACATTCTGCTACAATGAGCATGGTTACCAACATAGTTGGCATATAACAGAACTGTGCAAGAGCAGTAAAAGCAAAGAAAGTGCTGTGTGTTATTTATTGCCCTGAGTCACTCAGGGTCAAAGGAATGGTTATCACCGACTGAATCTTGAGTATTGGTGTAACAAGAAAAGACATGGTACAACTGCAATTCCTCTTGGGAAATATGTCAAAAAAGTTCTGGCATTTTTCCATTTCAGCCTTAGTTTTCTGGGTAGTAATTTTCTTCAAATTCTATAATGTCATATCCGCATTACAGATTCTCCTCTATCTATTGCAGAATTTTATCAATGGTAGTTTTGTTTGTGAATAATAGATGTAAAATAAAGCCTGGTAACCCCAGCCACACAGACGAATGGAGTGACTTTATGACTGTGATGGGTTTTTCCGAATTTGTACAATGATTGGTTGTTCTTTGACTAAAATTCATTCCACAATCTGAAAATTGACCATCTTAATTTTTATTTTATTTTTGATTGAGGGTTTTAACGACCACCGCGAGCAACTCAATGGGCTATAAGCAGTCGCCTGTCCCTAATTTAGGGCCGCTGGCTCCAGGAAAGGGAGAGAGCCAGTGCTGTAAGACAAACACAACATCCATGCATCACCAGGATTTGAACCCGTACCCCTTCCAGACGAATCATCAGAAGCTATCGCTTATACCACTGCGCCATGGCGGCCATCTTGATTTTTAGATTCTTTACTGGTAATCAGTTTCCCAGACCTACAAACATACATATAGTGTTTTTATACTGCTCGTTAGTGAACCGCATATATTCTCTCATTGATTCCATCTTTTTATGACTGAGTCAGTCAGTCAAATTCCTAACAAGCAAAGTGAATACTACAACTTTGTAATTTACATTTCTGCACTATCTATCATAGTTTTACAGTTGTGTTTGCTAAGCTCCACAATTTGTTAACAGGGGCACCTATGTCGTGCCCGTTAGATCGTGCCTTAGTAACCGCTTTGCTCTTGCGTGTGGGGGGAGGGTTCCCAAACTCTATCTTATACAGTATATATATAATATTGTATATATACACTAAATTGGCAAAAGTCACCAGACACCTAGAAGAGAAACACAACATAGCATTTATTGACATACATTAGTATGGTGTCAGTCCTTCTCTGGCCTTAACGCATGCACTGACCTTTCGAGACATGTTTTTGACAAGGTTTTGGAACACAGTGATAGGTATGCGCTTCCATTCAGTACATAACGCTGCGCTCTAATTCATCTCATAAGGGATTAAGGTCAAGGCTCTGCACGGGACAATGCACACACGATACGGAATTATAATCAAACCGCGCTGCAATAGTCTTTGCTTTATGGCTCGATACATTATCCTGCCGATACCAACAAGGTTTGGTTCCATAGTATTATCATAGATTTGCTAGGGCACAATTGTTCAGAATATCGAGGTAGACATGCAGGTTAACAGGTTTGCCAACGATAACCAATGGGCTGGGACCATACCACAAAAACACCCCCACAAGGGTACACTGCCAGCTCCAAACTTGACCATCGGAACAGTACACTGTGGCAAATAGTTTCCCCAGCTGCCGCCATACCCCACACATGGCCATCAGACTGATGGGTCATGTACCTGGATTCATTAGTCTATAGGACCAGTTTCCATTGATATACGGTCCACGATAAATGTTCTTTTACCATGCTAAACGACGAGTAGCATTCCGAGTCGAGATGAAAGGCTTATGAGCAGCCGCACAACCACGGCAACCCATGGAATGAAGTTCTCTGCGAATGGTACATGTACACACCGAGGTTCCAGCATTTTTACTCACCCGTACACTGAGATCTTGTGCAGTAAGTACTCCGTCGATTAGCTGTAACAACTCTCCTGAGGCTTTGACGTCCTTTATCACTGATTTTCTTTGGTCTGCTGGTACGTTTTGCTGCTTTAGGCACGCCATGTGTCTTTCACTTATTCAGTACATCCAAAACAGTTGACTTGGGTATGTTTAAACACCTCTTGGTTTCTCTTATGGACGATCCATTTTATAACACCCAACAATCTTTCCTTTTTCAGTCAATTCTTTCCCGCCACAACATTTTCATTCAACCTCACAGTGCGATATGAGCGCGGTCGGTCAGCTGCAGGCTTGTTTTTATATCGTTTGCAGCTGTACCGCACATCTTAACAACACAGCGGATTCATTCATTTGCTTTTGAAGAGGTTTCCGGTGACTTATCAATATAGTATGTATACATATAAGGTGTGATCGGATTCCCCCAGATTTTGAAACGTGGTTACACCACTGCACTGAATTGACTGTAATTACTGTTTCTCAAGTAATATCAATCATATTAGAAAACTTGAAAATTTTGTCATCCTGGAGTGGGGAAACAAATCTGCTTCTTTCAATTATCAGTCGAGCATGCTATCCATTACACCATCCAGGACAACAAAGTCCCAAGTATAAGCTTCATAATAAATAATGTGGAAAAAATATTCTTCTCATAATATATGTATTATGAGAATATTATTTCTTCCACATTATTTACCTGAACCAGAGGCATAACTAGGCATTTTGACGCCCGGGGCAAAGCTCAAAATATTGTGCCCCACATCTATCTTATAAATTAGTTATACATATTTTTGATTTAATCATGTACACATCTGCACACACATACATGTATATTGCTCTGCAAAACAAAACGTCTCATCCCAATGTATCTATCAATAGGGAAGGCATAAAAACTCTGACTGCGCATGTTTGCATGGCTTAGGACTTAACGATGTTCAGTATCACATCAAATGGAAGTCGAGGCTCAAAGTCTTACAAATAATTAAACAGTCCCCAGAGAATGTTCAACAACGTGAACAACATCCTTATCTTGCACTACACTTACAACTGCGCCTTCATTTTTGAATGTGAGCAATTAATATCCCCTGAACGTTTTGAGGGAACACGATAAAAAATGTAGCAGAAACTGGTGCAAAGTTTCAATTTTAATCGGACTGTAAGCACCGAGATTTGCGCCCTCTCTTCAGCTACGCCTGGGGCAGCTGCCCCGCCCTAGTTACAGCTGTGCCTGAACAACTAGAGATTTGCTCAACAACGCTAGATGGCAGCACATTTGCTTCCATTAAGATTGCTGTCGGAGAATATTCCAAAGCTCTTAACACTCATGTTGGTTCAATGCGATAAAAGTGATGACTCAATGTCAAAACAGTTGCCTAATATTGTATTAGTAATGGCCAAATGTTAGAGTTGGTGGAAAATGATTAGTCCAATGCTGGCTAACTGTTGTGTAGTGTGATACACAGGCTCAGTGTTGAATGACTGATAGCATAATGTTGCATGGAACATTGGCCTAGTGCTGGTATAATGATCCACTAACATTTTTGCCAACTCCCTGTGAAGTCAGCTCTGGATGCACTCTGTCCCTTGTCCCAATACACAGCACAGGAGTGGCGAGCTGGCTGCATTTATTCTCTAACAATCTTATACGTGGAATATTAATCTATGAGGAACTCAACCCTCCCTGAGTGGAAGAGGAGACAAACATTCCTCTACAAATGCTGGCAAGTACACTGAGCAAATCAACCACTTGCCTGGATACTGACCAAGTGTAATTCTTGCACTTTTCATAATCCATAGAGCCACCATTAACCCTTTGACTGAAAGAAGTTAACACAGGTGTAGCAAAATGTGCTCAACTCAACTCCAAAGAGCATATTCACTGTCTTAAGAAGTGGGCTGAACGCGACTGGAACGGATTCATCCAGGGTATGTTTAGTGGTCCCAAAGCTACTCGTACAAGTTACCTTGAAGACTGGAGCATCGAAAACAGTTGCTTTCACCTTTAGATTTGTTATTCAGACTGGTCATTCAGGTGTATGATTGACATCAATCCCTTTTGACCAATTAACTGATAAAGGACTATGGCAGTGGAGACGAATTTAGGGAAGGAGAGAGAAGACATTTGAGTAACTTATTTTTTATCTATTTGCATGGTGTTCATTTCAGGGGGACTATCCCTTTCCTATCATGTTTTAGGACATGGAACAGAGAGTATAGGACTAGAAGGGGAGCTTATTGCCCATGACGTTTATTTTTGCTGCGGATGAGATGAGAGGGGGTAAAAATTAATTATTTTGCCGTAGCTTTCATAAAACACTGTTGCTATGTGTACATTTCTGTTTGGAAGGAGCAAAAATTTGAGGCACTGTTTAGTTCAAGCACAATGCATCAGCCGCTTAAAGGGTTAAGTGTGCAACCTGGGATTTGGAATGACTATTTCCTTAACACAATTACACTTTAAATGAAAATATTAGGCAATTTATGTAATATAGTTCAAAACACCAAGTTTGAGAAATAGCATAGTCATATGAATACTCAGCCTGCAACAACAGATGCAATAAATAAGTAAAACATCCAGAAATCAGACATGACATACTTAGTTACTGCATGGCCATTATATGATATGAATCACATGTCAATTGTTTCAATTAACATATTTCTCACACAAACTATTAAAACCATTTCTGAATTAACTTATTATGTGAGGGATACTACTTGTGACGATGTTAAATGTTTGCATTTTCAGAAGTCAACAGCTGCAAGTTATATATATATATATATTTGGTAACTCAATATTCTCAAGATGTGTTACATAAACTGAAATGATACAAAAGTAAGATGACTTTACGCAATGAGCAGTGTGACCTGATTATGCGGCACAGATATGTCAAGAAGCACTAAACTAAAATATAATTCTACTTCTATCTAGCTTAAAATCCCACCTTCATATCATTTAAGGTCTAAGTACACACACACACACACACACACACACACACACACACATCTCTTTATTAGAGTACACAGGTTCCACAATGAATTGGCCGCCCTGGTGGCGCAGTGGTCTAAGGCGCTGGCCTCTGATCATTCGTCCGTAAGGGGTCCGGGTTCGAATCCTGTTCAGGCATGGATGTTGTGTTTGTCTTACGGCACTGGCTCTCTCCCTTCCCTGGAACCAGTGGCCCTAAATTAGGGACGGGCAACTGCTTATAGCCCATTGAGTTGCTCACAGTGGTCGTTAAACCTCCAATCAAAAAAAAAAAAAAAAATGAATTGTGGTACCAATGAACACAAAACCACAACAGCATTTTAAATCTGCAAACTCACAATAATTCCCAACTACTGTGAACACAGGTCATACAAATTGGACAAATTTTGGCTTCCTGGTATAACAAATATTGTGGTAATCATATTCAGTGTACATGCAAATAAACAAATGCTGCCACATCATTCTTTACCAATCATCAGGAATGCTGAAGAATATGTGCTTTTAAACTCCAGTAGAGTACTAACTCGATAAAAAAGTGAGTGGGTGGCACAAAATGGAAACCAACAAAATCAATCCATACTCCACTCAGGCTTCTAACACAATTTGGTCAGTCAGTGTGTCATTTTTATAAAGAGAAGTTGCAGTTTTTAACATGGCAATACACAGTTGGAAGGGACCAAGGTGGTTTTTATGACATGTTAACAAAACAAAGGAAATGAAATAAGAAATCAAGCTTTGAAATAAGCAGCAACGGAGGTTATAGCAATCAAATATACCTGAATTGTCAGTTGCACTGTTTTCGATACATAACACTGTTACATCAGAAAATTTTAAAATTAAATTGTATTGCAGCAGAAATCAAACCAGCATCTCCTGATTTCTGTTTGAGCATGCTATCTGTTACACCAATTATAACAATGACATTCCCAGTATCTGTGATAGAAAAATCAGAACCTCTTTAGATTTTACCACTTGAAGCCAATTCTACTTCAGCGTTGCATAATTAATTACACCGACAGTATCTCAGGAATGGATTCCGTGGGAAAAATATTCTTCACTAAGTATGCTGAACTGACATGATATACCATATTGAACAGTAAAACAAGCAATTCAGGCATAACTGATTGCCATAATCTTGAAAATTCTACATTTTTGTGAAGAATATTCCTTCCACGGAATCCATACAAGAAGCAATGTTTGATAAGCCATAAAAATTATAAATGCGGCTACTGATGAATTCCATGTTTCAGGAAAAATATAAAACATCTCATCCCACATATTTGCAAAAGAAGTACCATTTTACTTCATGAACACATTTTTTGTATACCTTTATACTTTATTTTTGACTGAAGGAATGCATCACCACCTAATTTTTTGAAGGAATGCATCACCACCAAATTTACTAATTTTTTGAAGGAATGCATCACTAAGTTTACCCTATCTTCAGTTTTGGAAACAAAACTTTAGAATTCATTATACTCTGACCACAAATTTTAATGAATAACCACTTTTAAAAATTACTGTATATCAATGTCGAGAGCAATGGTAGAAAATCTTTTTTTTTTTTTTTTTTTTTTTTTTTTTTTTTTGATTGGAGGTTTAACGATCACCGTGAGCAACTCAATGGGCTATAAGCAGTCGCCCGTCCCTAATTTAGGGTCACTGGTTCCAGGGAAGGGAGAGAGCCAGTGCCGTAAGACAAACACAACATCCATGCCTCACCGGGATTCGAACCCGGACCCCTTTCGGACGAATGATCAGAGGCCATCGCTTAGACCACTGCGCCACCGGGGCGGCGAAAATCTTGAATACACACTTCTTTCAATGGATGTTTTGAAGGAGATTCTGGGAGAGAAAGAGTTGCAGGAAAAGCAATTTTTGTCTTGACAAATGTATTGTTCCTTAAAAGGATAATTTTGGGAAATTCACAAAATTGCCTTTGGGGGTTAAAAAGAAGAGGGTAAACAGTAGAACATTACTGATGGAATGTGTAACATAAACTTGCTGCATTGCAATAATTATCTGTAAAATGGAATTTTCTGAAAGCAATAGTGTGACTAAATTCCTGTAACTTGAATTTATATAATTTAGAAATGTTACTAGATTTAATTAACAAAATAAGATTTATAAGTGCAACTGAAATCAACATAAATCTTATTGTTGTTCTGTACACTAATGATACAGCACTTCTAAAAATAGAAATTAAGCTGAAGCACTACATGCAAATATTAGAGCCACCAAGACTGCGTAAATCAAAATAAATACTGTTAAAACACAAGTAATTCTAAGGAAACAAAACATTTCTATTCAGCTAAAGAAAATTTCTAATGAAAAAAAATTTCCTGGGTCAGAAGGTTGGTATTTATTTGTGCAAGGGCCTCAAAGGCTCAAAAAGATCATTGCACTCCGGTGAGTGAGCCAGGTGAAATGCCTTGGCCTTACCATAGACAATAATTTCCAATGGTACAAGCACATTGTGAAACCCACAGAGAAAGTCAGGCTACATTCTGTATAGCTATTATTAAAAACAAAAAACTTAGCTTAATAAATAAAGCGTTATTACTGAAAGCTTGCTCATTTAGCTCTATTTTAACTTAAGGAAGTTTTATTTGGGTCTGTGCAAACACCTCCACTTTTCAGAATACAGTCCTTCCTACAACGGCAGGTAAAGGAAAAATCTAATCATGATTTTTTTTTTTTTATTGGAGGTTTAATGACCAACCGTAAGCACCTCAATGGGCTATAAGCAGTCGGCCTTCCCTAATTTAGGGTCACTGGTTCCAGGGAAGGGAGAGAGAGCTAGTGCCATAAGACAAACACACCATCCATATGCCTCACCGGGATTCGAATCCAGACCCCTTTCGGACAAATGATCAGAGGCCATCGCTTAGACCACTGTGCCACTGGGAAGCATCATGAAATTACAAGTCTTCACATAACTTTCACAGATTACACAATCTATGGGCTGGCTACAAGATACTATGAAAAAGCTAGAACACCTAAATCCTTTAATCAAGAAAGCACTAAATTATTAGTCATAAAAAAAATATAAGCAAAAACACACCACGTGAGAAATTCTAAAAATATATATATAAAAAATTCTTAATCAAGCCAGGTTACCCGATTGTTGTGTTTGTCTTACAGTCTCTCTCCCTTCCCTGGAAACCAGTGGCCCTAATTAGGGACGGACTTATAGCCCACTGAGTCGCTCACAGTGGTCGCTAAACCTTAAGTGAGATTAATTTTCTGGGGAAAAGAAATAGGCGATGTTTAGTTACAGCTGAAATTTTTTCTAGAAGTTCAAACACACTGACTTGTGCGAGTGGCTCACGGTGTTGGACGGACAGTTAAGTCGTCGGAACGCCTCCGGCCCCGTTACAAATATCATCCATTTTTTTACCACCGCCCTTGTTCTTTTCTAGGAATTAATCTTTATAAATTGGCATTCGAGAGTCAGTAGAACGGAAGAAATAACGAAAATATATTAAAATTGAAAACGACTTTCAAACAAATTATTCACCATTTCTGATATGAATTTCTTCCGTTCGTCTTTTTGTTAAAACACTAATTTCCTTCTCACACATAGATTTCATTTTAAAATATATTAGAAAAGTCTGCAATTTTTCTTTTTTTGCGGCGGAGCTAATTTCTTTGTTCCGCAATGGTTGGCGCACGCAGGTTTATTCAAACAAAGCGGAGTGATACATGGAACTACTTGATGTTTCAATTTGGAATTATAGGCTAAAACAAATATAAAAGATAGATTTTTCATAATACATTATGAGATTGAAAACATATTTAATCCGACAATGAAGCACCAGTAAAATTCTTCGTGCAACAAAAACCCAAGTTTTCCGATTTCTCGATTGAAAAGGCGTCGGAGCTGAAACAAGAAAGTTCGTCCGCTGTAGATTGAAAAACCCCGATGAGTTCTGGATATTTAAAGGCATAAAAATAGAACTCCGACACACATACACATGAATAAGAAATTGGTAAAGTTCAGTTTAAAGATTGAAAATGGTGAGAAAAAACTAAAATACACACACAGTAGTGAAACATTTACTTCGCTTACAAACCAAAATGGCTTTTGTAAGATTAAAGAATTACTAGATTTTTCTCTGTTAAATGCAGTTTTCTTGCCAGTAAAAAATTGAGTAGCGTTGTTACTTTGCAAAAATAACATATATAACATTGATCCTAAAATGCCATATAATTTCAGTGAATACATGAAACTTCAGTTGTTAAAATTCCGACACACGAAAAGTTTATTTTGATCGCGCTGTGTAATTAAACAATTATCACAATGTGAAACTTACTAGAACAAAAACAATTACCAGGTTCCTAAGAAAATTTTGCGTACACTTGTAAGCACTGAAACTCCCAAAAACAATTTGCGTGAAAATCTGCACATAAACACAATTTTCAAACTACAACGGTAGGCCTATATATTAACAAACTGAATAATTGCGATTGCATTTAAGTTATTTCGGTACTAAGATCCGAAAGTTTTGAACACTACGGAAATTGTGTTCGATTCAGTAGAAATTACAGAATTTTAGACACAATGTAAAGAAAAACGATCTCAATTCCTACTGGCTATATATAAACGTGTAGAATTTGCTTCATTTACAGAAAAAAAAAAAAAACCAAACACACGACATATTACTTTTCGTTTCACATCCAAACCCTGAAAATAACTACTACTAAATGCAGATAAACTTTTTATTTTTTCATTTGAATATGAACTAACATAATTCCTGAAGTAATTCAAAATATGTTAAAACGCGTACAAATGTGATCATGGGCAGTCATTTCTCACCGGTGCTGAGGAACATAAAATGGCGCTCGCTAAACAAAGAAATCTCGACACCCACAGGAACTCACCGTATCAGTAACGATTATATGAAGACTGTCTATAACGTCCACTAGAATGTCCACGTCCAGCAAGAGTACGGAATATGCTTGATTTTTCACCTCTACCATATTGGGATCCTGGGGGCTCAAACATAATTAAGCATATACGGCAAAACGATCAGACGAATTCTTCTTCCGCGCAGATAGACATTTTCCAACTGCCTTACTTTACCACTTGGCAAAGTCACCTCCACTTGAGATATCTGACAACTCAGGTTTTCTTCCGCGGTAAATCTCCCCAGTTTTAGTTTTTCCTGTAGCCTCTTTCAAAACTTTAGCTGGAACGCTAGCCGAAGAACCATAATTTCCTTTCCCACCTTTCTTATCCATGTCGACAAACACTGAGAACAACGCCCTGCTTCTTCTATGCGATTGCGATCTCCAACCGAAATGTCGACGTAGATAGAATTGTGACGTTCAGTCGGCCAATGTTGCCATGCAGCAGTTTGAGGAAACAAAAGTCTAGTAAGGGAATTACTGGCCCAAGGTCTTTAGATATAGCTCGTGGTATAAGGTTGGGCTCGCTACGATGTCCGCCTCTTATTGGCTGCTGAAATGACGTCGGCGTGGACGCTCGGCAGCCAACATGGCAGCTTTGAGCGTCTTGTGGCGTTGGGTTAAGGCATACGAAACGATCGTAATAATCACACTTATTATGATAATAACGAAATAAAAGTGCAAAAAACTGCTCACACACAAATGAATCTCATAAATTCAAAGCATTTGTCTTCCTTGAAACGCAACATTTCCAAATTTATTTGCATATATGTGAACTCACATTTTAATACTTATTGAATAACTAAATTGGTAGCCAAGCCACTACAAACAAAACAGCTACAAGTATTAAGGTTAGACACTGATACTTAAATTAGTTCTGAAACTTACTTCATCAAAAAATGTCGACAAAGGCGGCAATACGTATCGTATCGCAGCTATATCAATCACTTCCGTACTAGGAACAACACGAAAACGATTCTGTCTCTCTTCATACATCACTCTTGAAAGATTTTTCAACATTCCTTCATGGTGTGTATGTATGTAACACATAAGCAGGCTAAAAACAAATTTAAGCGCAAGAAAACCAAGATACAAACAGAGAGTTAAGTGTTATTATATGCCTTTTTTTTTTCAAAATTATTTTTTTCCTGTAATGTTTATTAAGCTCATTTTGCCCAAAGTTTAAGAATGTGGTTTTCACTTTAAACCTTTTCCCTTTTCTACCAGCATATGTGCTAGCTGGTTGTTTTAGTAGTTTACAGGTTTAGTAGAATTTAATGTTCAAATATTTTATTAACTTACAAAATTTATATTTGGTGCACTTAAGCAGATGTAATATAGCAGAAACCCACTTTCAGGTCTTTGTAGAAATGAGAGAGGGATCATTTCTGTTTGACCCTGAAGAAGGACTAAGTGATTATTCTCAACATGTTCTACATTACATGTCTCCTTTTATAATCTCACTTTTAGAGTTTACAGTTTTTTTGTTTTAGCCCTCATCAAGGGGAGAATATAGCTCGGTGATTGGGTTTTGATATTCTTCTTTTTCTAGGTTTTTATTTTTAAAATTGTTTGTACACAGCCACACACATCATTTAAGAAGGTTGAATTTTTTTCTGGAAGTGAAGATATAGAAGCTATATCGAATATCTACTTTAAAAATGACATCTTGAAAAATACATATACACACACACCATATATACATACATATACACACACGTGCCATATATACATACATATACACACACACCATATATACATACATATACACACATGCCATATATACATACATATACACACACACCATGAAGGAATGTTAAAATTTTTTCATCTTTAAAAACTCTATCTCTCCTATATATGTGTGTGGTACATTTTTTTTATGTTAATGACTAGCAAATAAGTTGGTATACTCATTACCACTGATGCTGTGCTAATTAAATTCTACAACTTTTCCTTTACCAGATTTGATCCTTAACACAATGTGCCAATGACAGATGTATTGAAATAATACTTTTCTTTCTCAGATGAGTATATATAATAGCTATCAGAAAAATTGCAAATACTTGCATACATGCATAGAAACAATGAAAAATTGAAATAAAAAAAATTTAGCTTTCTGATGGCAGAATTCCGTGTCATTATTCCTGCAGGTTGCTTACATTTTCTCCATGGCATGAAAAATCTGGTTTGACCATGTGCATCCAGGAAATTTTCACTTTGATGAAGCCTGCCACTTACGTGCTTTTCTGCGTTGTGCTTCTTCTGCCTTCCTAACTTTTGCTTTTGCATTTAAATGTCTTAGCCGTACAAAGGTTCGGGTTCTAACATACAATTTTATCACCTCTGTAGGAACACCTGGAAACTTCTGACCAATTTTCACACATAGTTTGTGTACAATCTTGTGTTCCTGGGATAAAGAGTCATGTCCATGCACTTCTGCAAACATCATCTCAAACTGGCTAACTTTCTCCAACCATGGATCTGATGGACCAAGCAGGCCACCTCATGAAAGGGTCTCAATCCAGCTAACAGGTACTGATTCTGTAGTTGATGGTGGATTAAGTAGCTGGCCAGTTGGCGTACCCAGCGAACGGTCATATCTTCTTCCTCGTTAAGCTATGTAACCTGCAAGGTAACGAAAGCCTTCTACAGAGCAATCAGAGCCAGGAGTAGCAGGTGGTACCTGAATACCTGTAGAGTCATGTAGTGTAATATCCCGAATCTCAGTTTCACCTTCAATCATTGCCAGGGGTTCTGACATATCAGGTAAAACGGTACTAAACAATTGAGATGTCAAAAAGTAATCATCATCACCCCCTCCTTGTGCAACAGGAGCAGCACTTGAAAATGGAATGTCACTTACATTGGCACCTAAAAGCAAGAGACGCAAACGGGATTTCACTTTTGTAGGCAATGGATGATCATAGAAGTGGCCAAGCCCACGTATTTGTGAAAAAAAAATTCAAGGCAGTCTTGATTGAGTCGAGAAGTTAGGATGTATTTTATGTTCAGAGGCTTCAGATCAGTGAAGAGTACCAGTAATGAGCATATGGTTGTGATGAATCCTTTCTGAAAGGGTAACAGATATGTTGCATTACCTACCTTCATTCCTCGGATGCATGCATGCAGCTGTCGTAGAATCCTCTCTTGGGTTTCACGATGAGTTCCAAATCCACATGCCAGAGACTTCTCATCTGTAGGCCTTCTTGAATTTAGCATATCAAACGAGTCGTTCAGAAGCTGAACAAATTTCGCGACGTGTTCTTCATGTGGCATAAGAAAGCGTATTCCTTGTGCTGTGTGGTTCGAAAAGAGCTGAGTTGCCAAATATACACGTTGGCGGTCACGGCCCTTCACACTAATGTGATGAAGTGACAACTTGGGGCATATCTTCATCTCACTGCAATCCAGAGTAAGGAGCTGTTCAATAGTAGCTTTTGTAATTTTCTTATTACCTGGAAGTGTTAGTCCATCATCGAGAAAATGATTTCTTAGCAGCTTGTAAAGGTGTGGAACATCTGCAAACACCCAAACTCGTTTATTTGGTATTTGAGGATTGGGGAAGCATGTGTTTGTGTGTGTTACTTGTAATTCCTTCCATACAGCACGATTTTTGCCACCGAGGTCAGCTGCAGCAGCAACAACATTATACTGAATATCTTCCAGAGATGATATTATTTTGTTCAACAATGAGGCTGTCATCTGTATGTCAAAATCAAAACATATTACCTGCTTCCAGCTTGCAAACACTCCTCGTATTATGACTACTTGCACATTACTGTGTGGACCAATAATCCTATCTTCTTCTTGGTCATAGGAAATTCTGCTATGTTCATTTATCAAAAGAAATGACACATGTACACTCTAAAGTACTAAGTCTTTGTGCCTGTGCCTTCATTAGCTGAAGGACATCATGTAGAATGCCAGGGCGACAATGAAATGAGCGAGCAGTCCACCGTCTCAGTGTTGAAATTCCTGGCAATGGAAACTTCATTTTATCTCTCAAGAAAATATAGCACTTTCTTGACATTGCGCGAAGAGTAATGGCTTTACAGATGTCTTCCCTTTCCCATTTTACACATTTCTTACCTTTTTATTAAACAACGGACCTGATTTGCAGTGAAGAGTTTTGCTAAAACTTTCCTTACTTCGGTTTCTAACTCCGTGTCAAATTTTTTCAAGTATTCCTGAGAACGTCTTTGAGTTGTTACGAGCTGACTGTGAAGGTGCTTGTTTCTTACTCTCATCTGAATGCACGCTGTGTTTAGCCTTTGGTTTTCTTCCTCCAATTTCTTTATTCTTTTCTCCATTGTTTTTATATCACACAGCATGCACTGTGTTTCTTGATCAGTTCCCATCGATTTCTCTACATTCCTCTTCTTTGGTGATTGGCAATCTCAGCGGTCCGCTCTTCCTCTAGAGGCAAAAGGAAGAATTACTGTAGTACGGGTGACGTTTTCGGCTCAATGCTTGGCTGTTGGTAGATCGCTCATTACGTTCAGTTGTCGTAGTTTGGTGTATTTTTGCATTCATTCTGGAATTAGAGTTGTATAATGGAGAATTCCGTGAAGAAAAACAAATCATATTGTTGTGTCCCGCAATGTCGTTCCCAAGGTTTCAGCTATGTTTTTCGCAAGTTAGTATAAACGTTTGTGCCTTGCGTTTGAAATCCTTCCAGTGAAATGCTACTAACCTAATAACGTCTTTGAATGAATAATAAAGAAGGCAGCATGTTTTTATTGCATAGTAGTAATTAAAAAATCCGCATTTCTACATAATCTTGAAGACAAATAATTGCTGTTATCCATATAAATTTAAATTTCATTGTGGAACAAGATTTGCAATGTTCTGTCAACAGTCATCGGTTCAAAATCGCAGAACCCAATGATGATCAACAATTACCAATTCACAAACACTTTTAGGAACAGAATGTTCAAAAATTACAAATGTTATTGTTGACAGTATTGAAAATGGGTCCTGGGAAACGTCAAGTGAAACGAAATGTCAGCTTTTAATAGTAATCCGGATTAGAACACCACTGTCGGTATTACTATATCACTTGCCTGAAAATGTAAAAATAAAAATTACCTGTTACAGTAAAGCATTACTGCTACACAGTGCTTACACGTTCCACTTCTGCCCGCTTTACAAGAGCACTCAAATTACTTTATAGAAATTTCACTGTTACTTGTATCTAAAACACCGTTGATGGAGTGAGGCGACGACGTTATTGCCGTGGACTGAATGCAGTGCGAAACTATGAGAATTTCTCTTCCATCTTCCTTCTTAATTCCACAAGAAAATATATGGCCTACATTGACAATCACTTCCCCTTCTTTAATGCATCTTGAATTTTTGGAAGCGTCCACAAATTTCATTATTTCAAGGATTGAAAGCGACAAACCAGCCATTCTAACATTCGACTTTATGGAAACACGTGCGACGTTACCCGTACTAGAGAAGTTTGTTTACGTTTGCGCAGCGCCCCCTATAGTTCGTTGAGGTTTCCAATAGTTTATCAAGGGTTTCCAATGCACGTTTCCGAACTCCACGGTCATGACATCTAAGTGCAGTAGGCGTTGCAGTCTTAGGTCCTGAAATGTCAGCACTGGCTCTCGAACTTACCTTATTCATACCAGTATTATTGCTTGTGGGAAGGTTTAGTGTAGGTACTGCATCAGGCTTCAACACTTTCCTGTTAGTTAACCCAAGTAACTCTGCCTTTAAGTCACGTTGGTAGTGATCCTGTGTGAAATGTTGAGAACACACCCTTGCATTGGACACTTTGAAGGAATCCTGACGCTTACATTTCTGAATCCACAATTTTTGTAGTAATAAATCCTTCGGAAATACATGGTACATAATGTCAGTGTTCTTGGTTTTCCTATTGTACGTAGTACAACAAGCCACGGCACAACCCGGCATTATTGCGTTTCTTACGAAACACAGAAGCAATGAATTTCAGTGATAAATGCGTGTAAATATCAAAATAAACAAAACATAAACATAAAACTATACGATACAAACTTCAAGCGGTTGAAAATCAACTGCGTTTATAGAGAAAACTCCAGCACACCAATTGTAAACAAACAGGGATGCCAGAAGTCAAAAGACTGTGCGTCCACACCTACGTCATGCGTGGTTTCAAAATAACCGCGTCTGATACTGCGCAGCCCAAGTGGGACCCTCCTGATACTGGCCACTAAAAATCATTAGAAGTTAAATTTTGCCAAATGGCTCGCCGAGAAACCTGTTGCTGTGATAACGTAAAGTGGCCCCGCTTCTAAAAATCATGCGTAGGCAACTTTCATTGGCTGCCGCTCTGCTGTGCGCTTGCTACATGTAGAGGTAGTTCGCTCATGATTCGCCGTCTGTCGGGCTGTGGGAGAGGTACAAAAATCCAGTTTGAAGCTAATGGCTGCTTCAAACGAATTCGGGACAGTTGAAAGATCTTTTTACGAGAGAATAAATATTTATAATAAATGAACAAGTTCTTTAGCACATTATATTATAACAAATTTTTCCTGAAAACCAATGTTAACCTTAACACGTTGACATAAATGGTAATAATGGTTGCACGAACCGAATCCAACTTATTTTCTAAGATTCTTCTGAGTCCAAAGTTGTTGAAACGTTTTAACTCCGTGTTCACGTATTAATCAACATATGTTAGCGTACTCAGTGGCGTAGCCAGAAATTTCTTAAGGGGAGGGGTTATGGATTTTGTTCATTGTTGAAAGCAGTGATGTAGAAGGAGCTTAGCGGCGCTAAGGCACTTTTTGTGGTTACACGGTAATAGAATGTGGGCAAAGGAACTTTTTTAAATGATCATGTATGCAAAAATAGCCAAATCCGTGTTCTGTATGCAAACATACTCGTATTTTGACTGAATGTTCATTCTACAGAAATAGCCGCCCCGGTGATAGAGTGGTCCGAGGCGCAGGCTCCTGACCATTCTACCGAGCTAAGACTGAGTCCCAACTCCGGATGAGTCATGGGAGGTGTGCATGGCCACATCTCCGGATGAGTCATGGGTGATGTGCATGGCCACGCTTCTGGATCCGTCTCTTCCCTGGAACAAGTGACCCGAAATTAGGGACCGGCGACTGCTTGTAACCACGCGAGTTACCCATGGTCGTTGTTAAACACAGAAACAAACAAACAACCTGAATAATGCAATAACGTATCTGATAGTTGGATAACGCAGCATCGCCCCCTATAGTATCTGATAGTTGGATAACGCAGCATCGCCCCCTACAGTATCTGATAGTTGGATAACACAATAGCGTGTCTCACAAATCAAAAGATTTTATCACAAAGAGAATGTGAACTCCTTTTGTCAGGACAGTTAAAGTAAATTTGTAGGAGATGGCTACTGATTTTTCTTTAATAATACTATCATTACAACAAGGAAAGTCAAGGAAAGTTACGTATCCTTGCAGTGAAAGTTGCGTATGAGTCCAGGAAAGTTACGTATATTGCAGTGCTCAGAGAGAAAACAGTAGTTATGGACATTTGTATTAAACAACTCATCACTGGTATCGACTCCAATCAAAGTAATCCCCTGAGCTCACTCTCTGACTCCTTACGGACAAGGCAAAAATCTTCCACATGCACCACACAATCTTAGTAAAAACGGCGGATTAGTCATATGAATTGATGTTACTCTGTAAGTTCACAAATATTCCCAATACATATTTAAAATCGTATAGAACGACACAGAGCAGTATTTAAACAAAAATTTTATAATCTTAGTATATGTCCCTCACGTTACATTCTTCCTGTTATTTAAAATTGCTCAGATTACACCGTTTTGAGCAGTTGTAATATAAGTTGATATTGGTAATTAGCAATGAAAATTAAAAAATAAGAATGAATAATAAAAACAACGAATCAAATTTTGAAAATTTTAAGGATATTTTTTCCTAGTACATTCACTGCTAAGGCACTTTTTTTATTTAGAACTGCCTCAGTGGCTGAAAGCCTCATATGTACATACTGTAGATATCGCTTTAAATTTCTACTCAATTCTCCCTGAGAGTGTCCGGACCCGAGGACCCCCTCCCCCCGACTACGCCTCTGAGCGTACTGCTGACTTTGTTTTTTCTTTTCAGAACTTCTCAGAAGTCAAAGATTTTCTGGCATGCGGCGCCACTAGCTTTTAAGTTGAAAAAGCGAACTTTAAGAACACGATATGAATGTAGAGCAGTTTCTTTAGAGAACATATTAAAACACGAGAGCTTGCATTCTCGTTTTTTAATGCCGAACATCATTACTGTAGACTTGAAAAGCTTATAAAAAAACTGGGCAAACATAAGTTAAAAAATAAAATAGCAGAAATACATTGCACAAAAAAAAAACCAATGTGTAAATGTACCAAAGAAAAAAAAAAGATAAAAATATATCGTTTGCAACCAGGAAATATTGAGTGTTACATATTTTTACATAGTTTAACGGACATTTTGAAGTTGGAGTTTCCTTTACGAACCTGAAAAATATATTCACACCCAAAGCGTAAAGTAGAAGCGCAGCACCTGATCTTCATTTCTCTCGCGTATACGCACGTCATTTTTATAGCAAGGCTTTTGGCATTCGGTTATATATAAAAAAATAACGTATTTATGACATGTCGTAAATACATTATTTAATGTTATTACTGTTCGTCCATCCGAGTGTAAACACAACATAACGGTATCTATGCATAACATGTACAAAATTCTTTTTGCGTTCAACAGATGGTACTACGAGAAGGACGATCCTAACATTTTCCGCTAGGTGCAAGAGTGTTTCATTAGTTCACACAAATCTGCTCTGAGGTTTTCAAATTTTCACGATGAAAGAAAGATCTTTCTGAGGCTAGGGGCCACATGAGCGATATAATTAATGCCGGATTTCTGCTACTTTTGTAGCGCAAGAAATACACTCAAAGGCCTGAAACAGTAGTTACTAGACGCAGCAGTAAATATCGCCAATCAGGTAGTGACGAGTGAGACATCAAGGTCATATTGCAGCAGGGGCGCCGACTTTTTTAAATTATTGGGGGGGGGCATGCGTGAAGAGGTCAGATATGGGAGGGGCATGTCTTTCCCACTGTTAGGAGGAAAATAGAAAAAAGGGGGCAAAAAGATAAACTACGAGATTCGACGTATATTTTAAAACGCGATTGTAATTGCTCATCAACAAATGAACAAGGATACAAAAAAACATTCTTTTGCTGAACATTATTATTTAAAAAAAGAAAATTCAGCCTATGATTTCATAAAAATATCCAGAGATTTTATTTCCAAAGTTTAGTAAAAAATATGAGAAATTAGCTGGGTTACTCAAACAAAGAACAAGAAGCGCAAAAAGTAAATAGATAAATAAAAGCGCTAGAGATCCGTTTCTGTATTTCACTTATTTTGGTAATAGTTTTAAGCATTTACCACATTTCACGAGAACATGTCCAACACTATTAATACGGGGCTGGAAATCCAGTTTCTTATCAAATAAACAATGCAGCGAATGGGAAAAAATGCTTTTATTTATTTTGTTATTCATTAAGGTTTTGGAAATAAATCGCTTTGGCCTCATAAGTTGAAGCTTTGTCCACCTGTAGAGGGTAAGCGATTATTTAATTAAGCAGGACCAAAAAATATTGGGTGAGAACTGACCCCCCTAGTAAAAATATTGGAGGGGCAAGATTCACTTTGACCCTTCCCCCTAGTCGGCGCCTCTGTGTCGCAGAAGAATGCAACCGATCCATTTTACGTTCTTCATTCGTAGCCTGAACACTGGTCACACTCAGTGACATTTGAGGCGACTGAGTCTGTGATTTCTTTCGATTGTGTTTTTGATATTAATCACGATGGATTTTATTAACAGTGAACATATAATAATTCAAATTCAAAGTATCCAGTTCTGTTCGATCCGAAAAGCAAAGACTACAAAAATAAGAAATGAAAACTGATGCGTGGATGAAGGTTACACAAGCTTTTTCTTCCACGCACATAAATACAATACCGCATCGCAGTATCAGATTTTTTAAGGCTATCACTCACAACGGCGAGAAGAAAGTTAAAAGACTTTATAGACATTCTGTAATATTCAAAAAACTTATTTGAGAACTGTCGACGTTTTCTGTGAAGGAGTGCGGACTTTCCGTCGTGTGATCTTTCACTGATTATTTATAAAATATTGGTTGAATCCACCACTTCCTATGATATGTTCGCCGACGTCGACGACAAATTAGTATTAAACATAATAATAACGACTTTTTTAAAATTAATATTACGCTGGCTGGAGGTTCAAGTTTCATCACACTACCATCATCCAACTCGATACGCAGTCTGGCTGACGCAAATACTGCTAATCTGGCCAAGCAGCACTTGTGATAAGAGCAACATTTACGGCTACCGTCTAGCCATTTATTTGCTACTTTTCTAACAGCTTCATTTACTGCAGAAAAGCGGCAGTAATTATCGCTCGTGTGGTCCTAGCCTCAATCTCACAGGCATAATTAGGAGAAAAAAATTTCTTATAATAAATTTTTGCAATAGGTGAAGCAAATTAAGTTAGTTAATTCAATGATACTAAGGCTTCCACAGATCAGATCAGAAATATTCTGTCGACAACCTGCTAACCCTATGTCTAGCATGATCATTGGCGTACGCAAGGGGGGGTTACAGGGTTAAAACCCTCCCTTGAACCAAAATATAGTGCTAGAATTTAAGCTGCCTTCTTATGGCAAATATTGAAATACATGTTCTTAACTTAACACTAAAAGAGTTTGTATATACCGGAGTCAAAATACAAAATACAAAATACAATATATATATATATATATATAATTCTGTTTCACGACGTCACTGGGGAATAACAACCTGCAGGATGACCCCCCACCCTTGAAGAAATTCTGGGTACGCCACTGAGCATGATTAACATATTTTCCAACTGATGCACTTTTCCTTTTCATCAGTTAATATTTTCCTGTTATGTCTCTTTGGCACTATATGTGCATTTCTAACAGATCAATTTAAACAGTTATCTTATATTTGACTGCAAAATCATGATAAAAAAAATCTTTCATTCTCAGCCTGCTGCAAGAAAAACTCCGCGATAGATGAAGATGTGGTTACTTGTTTGCTGACATGTTAAAACGCTGGATATGAAAAGTTTATTTCAACATTCATTCATTTTCCAGATACACAGCTTTTCTTCCCGGTTGCGTAAATATGAGTAATTATTTATCATTATATCTGTCCTTCTAAACAGTAGCGCACCCAGAAATTTCCCAAAGGCGGGGGAGTAGACTTTTGTACATTTTTTTTTGATTGAAGGTTTAACGACCACCGTGAGCAACTCAATGGGCTATAAGCAGTCGCCCGTCCCTAATTTAGGGCCACTGGTTCCAGGGAAGGGAGAGAGCCAGTGCCGTAAGACAAACACCACATCCATGCCTCACCGGGATTCGAACCCGGACCCCTTTTGGACGAATGATCAGAGGCCATCGCTTAGACCACTGCGCCACCTGGGGCGGCTTTTGTACATTTATTCTTATCCAGTTTCTAGTAATGTAGAATAAAGTTAATTGATTAGAAGTAAATGAAATTATTTTCTTGGTTAGATTTTCTTGAATTTATTTAACAGAACTACTCTCTTATAATTATTCTATGTTATAATTACACCGTACATGATTAAGAAGTATATGTCAATCGCGTGTCGTGACAAGGGAGGGGGGATTCCATCGCCACCCCCGTGAGTGCGCCCCTACTTCTAAATGTAATTTGAAAAATTCTTTTTGCTCCTGATTCCACGATAAAAAGGTTTACAAAAGTAGCATAAATGCATACTTGAATTAGGCATAATTTGTATAGTTCCGAGTGAAAAAATTATTTCTTCACTGAATCGCTGCAAACATTAGCATTAATTATTTTTTCTGTATTTCCACCCTCTCCAAAGGTTCAATTTTCTTTCTAGTTACAGAAAATTACATTTGTGCATGGCATCCATTATCTTAGAAGCACGTTGGCCAGCATAATGCATAATCTCAAAAGAATCTCTGTTAATGCGTCTATGTGTGTCCAATACCAAAGCCGGTAAATGAAAAAAAAAAAAAAAGATAAATAATTAAATCTCTACAGCATAAAGAACACAGGTCTGTTTAATATCAACGTGAAGAGCACAGTCACTCAGGTATTTGCTGTCTTATTAGGATCAGAGTTTTATTTTATTTTATTTATTTTTTTTCCTTTTTAGCCGTGACCTTTGGTCCGCTGTCGCAAGCTGTTTTCCTTTCACGTGTCCTCTGCCCCTATTTCCTTCCATTGTGGATGACGTGTTGAAATCTTGAGTGATAGCCTGCAGAAACTACAACCTTTTACGCCGCGGATGTAGAATACTTCCATTGGAACTCCTTTGTTTTGCATGAATAAGTCTGTTGTTTCTGATACCCTAGCGAATATTAATGCCGGTCAAAATACATATTATTCGAAGGTTACGTTCATTAAGTAGGGATCCTTACGTATAGCAATATTAAAGCCTGAACTTTAAGAAATGACTGGAGATGTTAACGGGGAAATTCGGTATACTTTGTGATCTCGCTGGGATGTAGAATTTTTTTATTCCGTGTAGATTAGTTGCCATTCAAGGATAGCTCTTATACAGATTTCATTCTTACTGTGAGGTTATCTGCTTCACAATTAAAAAGAAAGAGGTTACACTAGACGAGAAAGATGGATTGATTACAAGTACAGTGCGATTCAAAAGTCAGGGCAACCTGACGATAGATAGGCATCTTGACATTGATTACATATTATCAGAGGCAGGGGCGGATCCAGGCATGGGCAGACCGGGCAACCGCCCAGGGCCCCGTACCGCCGTCAATTAATTAGTTGTTTTTGCCTGGTGTCACCTGAAGAGCCATCGCCCGGGGCCCCACAAGGGCTAGGGCCACCATTGATCAGAGGTGCTATACAGCTGATTCGGCCTTCGGGCCGGTTTGCGCGAACCGTTAGTTCAAATCAGAACGGTACTGCGGAACCGTTGATCAAATTCGACGTTATGGTGAAATGCAAAATAGTAAATATTCGCTAGTTCATTTCTTCTATTTTGTTTCGTCGTTCATCAGGATGCACTACTATTTTTGTTTTCTGGAAAAGTGGGGAACTTCTGCGATTTCACGAAGATTTGGTTTTGACCTTTCCATTTTCGTCTGAAGATCAAATATCGGAGAAGCAGATGACCTTAGATCAAATATCGGAGCAGCAGATGACCTTAGATCAAATATCGGAGCAGCTGATGGCATAATGGCCGGTTAGTGGATCCTAGAGGACGGTAGGGGATGAAGACCTTGCTTATGAAAGAGGATCGTTGCCCCGTGGCCCGGCGTATTCTCCGAGACACGACGGATGTTTTCCGTTAGGAAATTAACTGCTGGGACCGACTCATAACCACCAGGGCTATCCTTAGCCCTAGGGGACTTGAACTATTGAAAACGATTCAAACCTAACTAATATTTCGAACCAATGAGAGATATCCGTTCATTTATAAATGCGCAAAGAGCTCGCATGATTTTTTCTCGAAAATGCGTGAAATTTGTGTATTTTGTGACCGACTGTTATCAGAAGAGCGTATTGCTTTTCTCAGAAAATGGGTGAACATTTTTGCAATTCAATATTACGCGCATTATCTTAGGCGTTATATTTTGAGAACTCGAATGTACAGGGTGTTCCAAAATTATCTTTACAACTTTTACACTCAATAAAACCTAGCGAAGTTCTGTTTTTCGCACGTCTTTTGTAAAAAGATCGTGCTTATGTCCTCAGTTTGTCCGTCCGTACGCCTGTGGACGCCATATCTCTGCAATTGTTAGTTCAATTAAAAAAATTCTTATTACATTGGGAAGCTTGAAATATGAGAATGATCCTTTATTTCGTTGTTTTTTTATGCAATGCACAATTTCGCTCCTAAAGGGCGAAAATCGACATGATGTCGAATTGAAAATACACTGACGGGGAAAAAAATCCCAACACCAAGAAGGGGTTGTGTTAGATAAACGACAGTTGGTAGGCGGTGAGAGTACATCTGTAAGATGACGTCTATGCAAATTTCGAGCTCGGCGCATACGTGTGGCGCTAGTAGCGCCCCTCGGAACATGCAAAGCAGGTTTGCTGTAAATACGCGCTGTAACGTTCGTGAGAGTTAGTTATCGTTGAGATTTGACGTAGTGTGTTGATTTTAGTCAAGAATGCCTTTAAGAAGCCATTATCAAAAGCTCACGGATTTTCAACGAGATCGTGTAATAGGGCTACGAGAAGGTGGATTTTCTTTCCGCAATATTGCAGAACGACTTGGCAGGAATGTAGCCACTGTGCATGATTGTTGGCAGCGGTGGTCAAGGGAAGGTACTGCCTCAAGAAGACTGGGTTCCGGCCGGCCATGTGGCACTACTGAGAGGGAAGACCGCCGTGTACGGCGTATGGCCGTGGCGCATCGTACTGCGTCTGCGGCAGCAATTCGAGATGCAGTTGCCACCAGAGTGACACAACGAACTGTTACAAATCGGTTACTTGAAGGACAGCTCCGAGCCAGACGCCCTGTAGCGTGTATTCCACTTACTCCAAACCACTGCCGTTTGCGACGTTAGCGGTGTCAAGCTAGAGCTGATTGGAGGACGGAGTGGAGATCTGTTGTGTTTTCTGATGAAAGCCGGTTGTGCTTGGGTGCTAGTGATGGCCGTGTGTTGGTTAGAAGGAGGCCAGGCGAGCGCCTGCAACCAACCTGTCTGCGGCCGAGACACACTGGACCTACACCTGGAGTTATGGTCTGGGGAGCAATGTCCTATGACAGCAGGAACACTCTCGTGGTTATCCCACGCACCCTGACGGCACAGTTGTACGTCGGTCTGGTGATTCAACCTGTTGTGCTGCCATTCATGAACAGCATTCCAGGGGGTGTTTTCCAACAGGATAATGCTCGCCCGCATACCGCTGTTGAAACCCAACATGCTCTACAGAGTGTCGACATGTTGCCGTGGCCTTCTAGATCACCAGATCTTTCACCAAACGAGTACGTATGGGACATCATTGGACGACAACTCCAACGTCACCCCCAACCAGCATTAACCGTCCCTGTATTGACCGACCAAGTGCAACAGGCATGGAACTCCATCCCACAAACTGACATCCAGCACCTGTACGACACAATGCATGAACGTTTGCGTGCTTGCATTCAACATTCTGGCGGTTACACCGGTTATTAATGTACCAGCATTTCATATTTAAAATGGCTCTTCTCGCGCTTACAATAAGCTATGATCTTGAAACCTTTATAACGAAGTGAATTTCTCCGTCATTTCTATCCGCGCCAGGATTCGAACCCGGGTCCCCTCATTCCGGAATAAGTTGCTCTACCAATTGAGCTACGCGGACATTTGTTCTGACTACTATCTGCCTTTATGTCGTGTGCGTCCTGCTGGCAGGTACGTCACATCTCCTGGTACGTTACACCTTAATATATTAAATATGTTACCTATACAAATGTATTGCCCCCATTTCATTCCTCTACAACTATTTTTTCGTGGTGTTGGGATTTTTTTCCGTCAGTGTACATTTTATTCCATATATTTGCTTCTAAACATCCGATTGAAAAAAATCTTTTACTTTTCGATTCCATTTATGTTGAAGCATTCCTCGACAAAGAAAATGCCATACCATAAGGAATGCAAGATGAAACTTCGAATATGCACACAAGTAGGTGCTAAAGGAATGATCGCGCCAGGATTCGAACCCGGGTCCCCTCATTCGCGCCAGGATTCGAACCCGGGTCCCCTCATTCCGGAATAAGTTGCTCTACCAATTGAGCTACGCGGACATTTTCAGAAAGATATGATCAATCTTCTTGTTGGTTTATCAGGGATTAATTAATGCAAAATTTTCTCCCATGACATACGTTAGAAGAAAATTCCTGGTTGAAAGGCAAGGGAATTCGTGCGCAAAATTCGCTTGTCTTAATCACAAACAGGAAAACAAAATTTCATATTAAGAAAAAAAAAAGGAAAAGAGAATAATATTTGATTTAACTGACTTTGGGGTTTTTGAAATAATTAATTTATCTGTTCTTTTATCGCGATAGGAAAAGGCGAGTAGGTGTGCAGCTCAGAGAATCAAAATTAATTTTAGTTTAACATCACGGAACGAGAGAAAAAGAAAATTAAAATTAGTGATTTTCTGCAAAGCAAGAATTCTTCATTTCGCCATTTTTCGTTCCTGTTTTCCAGCGTCGTGAAAGTCGCCCAAAAGTGCAACATCTTTTCGTCTTTTGGGTAAGGAATTCAGCAGCAGAATCTATTTTTAGACCTCAGGGTCAAAGGCTTGGCATGTACAAGGGTAGTCTCACTCCCTCGCGTTAAGGTCAGGGGTCGCGCGGTGGCGTGAGAAAAAGTGGAGGAGAAAATGTTCGCTGGGACCTTGGGGGAAAGTCTGTTTTGGCGCGAAGCCACCAACCAATCGCCGATTGATTCGTTGGTTGCTGAGGTCAGCGGTTTCAAGCACCCCATAGTTTTTTTCGTTAAGAGAGGACACTTTTGTTTCTGGTCGCTGCGCTAGCTGGTCGGCAGTTGACAGCGGAAAGCTAAATTTTCTCTCCTCGCCTTTTTGGTGGGGAGAGGGCAGTCAGAAGGAAAATTTCGCATGGAAATCTAAAAGATGACAACAGCTAAAATGATGATTTTCAAGGATCTCATTACTGGAGAGGAAATGCTCTCAGATTCAACCCTCTCCTACTCTCCTAGAGGACGACGGCAGTATTGAGCTGAAATTAAAAGAAAATTGGTAATTACCGTGAATTGGCCTCCGCAAGAGAATTTTCTGCCAGCGCAACCCGAATACTGTTACTGCTCGGTTCAATATGGAAGGGACTCTTCAAGCCAGTTCAACCAGATGCTGGAAGTTCCGGAAAAATGGGCATGCACGGCTTTGTGGATGATATTGCCGAATCGTCGAGCTGGGCCCCTACTGATTACCACAAGTGTCCACCAGCATGGTTCAAAAATGCCCGTTTCCTGTTTCGATGGCCAGGCACGCGGTGTCAGAGAAGAAAAAGAAAAAAAAAAAAAAAAACATTTTTTGAGGTGAAAGAAAAAAAGGGGGAAAATCTCCCTGAACAGTGATGTTTTCTCAAGAAGAGACTTAAATATGGTGCGGTGAAATTTGCTTGTTACCATCGGTAGGCAGGGTGCTCAGAAGTGTTGCTGCCCCAGTCCTTAAGGTAAATTTCTCTTGGCATATTTTTTTGTATTGTGTTGTGGTTTTTTTAATTATGAAACGAGTGGGTTTTAAAATGGGGCTGTCGAAAAAATAATATGTTGCAAAGAAAGAGATATGTTAGTGTTACTCTAAAATATTTAACATGTGAGTTTTTGACAGTGGTTTCAGTTATAATCTATGGTCAGGTGTCAGTTATAATCCATGTTTGGGTCAGTAAAACTAAAGTAATAAAAATGTAAAGGTTTTTCCATTCAGGTTTTTTTTTATGATAGTGTTATGCTGTGTAAGTTTTTACATGCGTAAGGAATATTTGAAATCCATATTGTGTTATAATCTATCATGAAAAAGCAACTCCTCAAACCAGTTATTATTATTTTTGAAATTTAACTCTGTGTGCTTGGTAAATTTTAATATTGTATAAATTGTATTTGGTAGTAGTAAGTATAAAGTAAGAGTCTGATAGTAAGTGTTTTTTGTCTTAAAGGTGGGTTGTGGTGGTTTTCTAGTTTGGCACGAGAGAGGTGTAAAATTGTTTGAACCATTTAATAGTTAGTGTGACTAGGGACCATATCAGCAGATGGATCTGGAAAATTAATTTTCATGAGTGGGAGACATTAAAAAGGGCATGCACGCTGACTAGGTTAATAAAGTGTTGTACTGTACATTACATTTGTATAACGTTGGAATTCTTCAGGAGGAGGTGCTTTTTGGAAATGGATAGATTTGCTATAGGTGTTGAATTTTTCTGAAAATAAGTGGTTCTGCGGTATAATGATTTTCTGGGAGATGAGTGAGTACAGTGTGTTCCTGGGAAATAAAGATAAGTGATTTTCTGGGAAAGAAGTGTGTTCCTGGGAAAGTGAAGATATGAAGTGTGTTCCTGGGAAAAATAGAATAAAAAGTAATTTTCTGGAATAAAAGGTGATGTATTGAATTTTCTGGAGATGAGGATGTTGATGTAGTTTCCTAGAAAATAGAAAATGAGATATTTTGGGGGCAAGAGAACTCTGGTGGGATGCTTTTCCCTATGTGGACATGCCTCGGGTCTGAAAGGGTGCATGCAAACAGATTGGGGGATTTGTTTTCTGCTCGAGTAAGCTCGTTGGCTCATAGGAGGTGGTACTTATCAGAGAGTGATGTGATGTTGTCCCTAAATCAGAGTGAAGAACCAATACAGGGTGATAGTCACACATATTTTACCAATTCGGTGCATAGGTCGAATTGGATTCACGACCCAATCTCACCTTCAGCCTCAATAATACTTTCTCCCAGTGAGAATTTTGTTTTTAAGTGAAATTTAGTAATTTGACTGAGATGTAGAAACCATTATAGACACTCCAAGTGCTATGATTATCTTTAGTTATTACAGAAATCATTGGTCTATTACGGAAATACTGGAAACGTTGAATAGACTACAGAAATCAAAAATCTCAGTGAAGTAATGATATTCAACATCTGTGTAAAGTTTTTTTCATGTTTTCAGGATTCTAACATTTATTAAACATTTTCGGGATTGTTAATTGAAAGTTATTAACATGTAATATTTCTTTGATATCTTTTCAGAAGGTTTTGGATGTCTTTATGCAGTCTACCCACCGAAAATTATTGTTCTAATAGGGATGAGAACATTCCTTGATTTTCCAGTTTTTCTAACCAGGCTGCATTTTTTTTTCTTTTTTATTTCTCTTCCATATTATATTTTTATTTTTTATATTTTTCTGATCATGTTCCTTGTTTTCAATATCTTCAGTAATAGTGAAAAAGAGCAACTTTATATTTTTTAAGAATTTTTTTCCAATAAAGTGCCAGTTTTCCTCTTTCTAACAGTCTCTTCTTCAAAACCAATCATCAAAGCTAAGCAGTTTTCACTCTCTTTCCCTTTTAAAAGCGAAACTAAATTTCAAAAACAGTATTTAATCTGTCTGTGATTGAATCTGAGCCATTTCTGTTACTTGTAAAATTGTTTTTACTGCTGCGTGAACAAATCATTATCAATTTTTGATATGTAATTTCATTTGAAACGTGTGTTTTCCGATTCCTTAATCACTTATTGTTATATCAAGGGCAGAGCAAACATATTTTCTTTTGTTTAAAGTGAAATTAATGTTCATAAATGCTATTATGTGCTCACTGTTCATAGAAGACAATTTTATGGGGAATGAAAGATGGTAACAGTAAGTTGTTGAAGTTTTGAATTTGAACTTTAATTTTTTTATAAGCAAAATGGAAAATGCATGCTGTTTTTGTCTGTTGATATTGTACAAAGTGATTAAACAAGGAAAAGCACACATTTTAAGAGAAATTAAGTCTGCATTAATTTGCTCTTTGCAGTACATTCTGAAAATTCCTCCGTTTTCCTACTTTTTTTGTGTGTGTGAATTCTTACTTCTGTTGCTACTTTTTCCTGAAGGATCACTACAATCTCTGCACACCGGAAATGGTGGAGTTTGCAGCATACTCTCTCCTGATGAGCCATATTGTATTCTTTTCCGGATTCAATGTGCCCATTGTCCAACTTGATAGCTCAACGACTTGAATAAATTTTGCTCAAATGGTTTTTGTAGTATCTTGTTCACTCTAAAATACTACTTGTGTTTGCAATTATAGCATATGTTTTTTTTTTTCCTCGTGCATCTTTTGCATGATTTGGTTTATTCTAAGAACTTATGATTTAGCTTTATATATATACACATTTGCAGAGGCAGAAGGGTTTTTCATCTTGAACTCCTTTTACAAGAAAAAGCCACACCGAAAATGGACGTGGAACGACAAATGGGACGACAAGTGAAATTGATTTTATTATGTGTAACAAAAAATTCGTGATAGAAGACTGCAGTGTGCTAAACAAGTTCAACACAGGTAGTGGCCATAGATTGGTGAGATGTAAGATGCACCTCAACACTAAATTCGAACGTAGCAAGCTCATTAGACAAACAAAATGTATTGACGTAACCAACCTTAAAAAACACCATAATACCTTCAAGTTGAAACTGAAGAACAGATTCTCTGCTTTAGAAGGCCTAACATCGGAAGAAGTGGATATTTCTGAAGTTAACAGAAAAGTAACCAAAGCTCTTATGGAAACCGCAACAAAATTAGCTGGGTCTAAGAACAAGTTGCATGTGAACAAATTATCAGGAAAAACCAAAATGTTGATGCAAAAAAGAAGAGAGATGAGGACAACTAAAGAAGATGTGACTTCCAAAGTGGAATATATAAAGCTATGCAAGACAGTTTGAAAAAGTATCACTGAAGACGTAAGGAAATTCAACTGTGAACTAGTAAGGAAAGCAATTGAAAACAACCAAAGCCTAAAGATAGCAAAGGGACATCTCAGTAAGGGACATCTCCCAGCAGAAGTTGCACATGCAATCAAGAACATGAAGCGGGGAAAAGCTCCAGGAGAAGATGGAATTACTGTAGACATCATACAAGAAGCAAGTGAAGAAATCGAAAAAGTACTCGCCCACATTTTCACTCGATGCCTTAATGAAGGGAAGATTCCTGAGGATTGGAACAACGCTACAATGATCTTGCTACATAAAAAAGGTGACACTGAGGATCTCAGGAACTACAGACCTATCAGCCTCCTATCAGTGGTTTATAAAATCTTCACTAAAGTTCTTTCACACCGCTTAAAGGTGACACTAGACATGGCTCAACCGAGAGAACAAGCTGGTTTCAGGAGTGGCTACAGCACAATAGATCATATACACGTAATGAGAGAAATAATTGAAAGAGCGAGGGAATATGAACTTCCATTGTGCATGGCTTTTATCGGTTATGAAAAAGCCTTTGATTCGGTGAAACCATCAGCAGTTACAGTGGCCCTGAAATCCTGCAGTATTGAAGATGCGTACATTAATATTATTAATAACATCTATGAAAATGCAAGTGCAAAGATTCGGCTGTTTGAAAATACAACACACGTAAAAATTGGAAAGGGAGTGAGACAAGGTGACACCATATCTCCGAAGCTCTTTAATGCCACATTGGAGGGTGTTTTTCAGTTGCTGAGCTGGGAAAACAAGGGGATAAAGATTAATGGAGATTATCTAACATATCTTCGTTTTGCTGATGACGTAGTCATTTTTGCAACTACCCCATCAGAGCTGCAGAGTATGATCCAAGAACTTGCTGACAAGAGTAAAGAAGTGGGATTAAAAATGAACTTTCAGAAGACAAAAGTGATGTTCAATGCTTTTACACGAAATGAAGATTTATCGATTGATGGAGAAAAGCTGGAGATAACAGGCACGTACGTTTATCATGGACAGCAGATATCAAATGAGGGTCACATTGATGAAGAAATTAATCGGCGTACAAAACTTGCCTGGAGAGCTTTTGGAAGAAACAGCATAATTTTCAAGAGCAATATGCCATTATGTCTTAAAAGAAAAGTGTTTGATCAATGCATCTGTCCAGTGCTTGCGTATGGTGCAGAGACGTGGACCTTAACTAAAAGAGACATACAAAGGCTGCGGACAACTCAAAGCAGCATGGAGAGGTGCATGCTTGGTGTAACCAGGAGAGATAAGAAAAGGAACTCGTGGATCCGAAAAATGACAAGAGTGGAAGACATCATGATCAGAGTTAAATCCCTGAAATGGCAATGGGCTGGACATACTGCCAGAAGGACAGACCATCGATGGACAGCCGAAATTTTAGATTGGATTCCAAGGGACAGGAAAAGACCCAGAAGAAGACCACATGGAAGATGAGTGGATGAAATTCGAAAGTATGCAGGAGTGATATCGAGGAGACTGGCACAAGACAGACCGTTGTGGAGGAAACTTGGGGAAACCTTCGTCCAGCAGTGGATTGATAATGGTTGACAATGATGATGATAATGATGATAATTAAAAAGAATTAATTTCATGGCACATGCTTAAGTCAGCAGATAGCTGGAAACACCTTACTTATCATGTTGTTGCTTATTGGAGAAAATAGAAAAATTAAGAAGAATTTGACGAGAAATACAAAGAGGATTTTACCTGCGTTGAATACTAAGTAGTCTGATTTCGACCCATTTGCTGGTCATCAAAAGGAGGATCCCTACCTTGACAGTGTTAAATTTTGAATTAAGTAATTTCACTTAAAAAAAAAATCATTTTGTGGCTGAGAAAATGTCGAGGAAAAAAAAAACACTTAGAAAAGCAGTTTTCTGAAGTGTCCTCGGGGATAAAAATTCAGTGTCTAAAGGAATTTTAAAAACAAAAGGTTTCTTCACCTCCAATTTTTTCTTTTGTCTGAAGCTGCTCATCCCTGAGTTAGAAAAGCAACTGACTCCATTTGAACTTTTAGTATTAATAACATAGACTTTTGAATGTAAATCATCTATATGTTTGCCACCATGCTAAATTATTATGATTGTAACTATTTGTGCTAGGGATCTGGGTTTGAATGATGTTTCCTACTAGCCACCCTTCTTAGTGGGAGAAACTGGAGTCTTAGAGTTGTGTGTGTGTGAGAGAGAGAGAGAGAGATATACTTTTTTGGGTCATTAAACTACTAAAATATATAAAATAAATACAAAGTAAAGGTGTAGTTAGGACATGAAAATCTTGAAAGAGGATGGTCCAGTCTTAAACTTAAACTTATCCTAGATAAATCTCATTTCTTGTAAGTCTATGAAGATTTGAAAATAAATGAAACTTTTGTCTTCAAAATTTCTATAAAAATTGCACATTGTGTTTTAGCTTCCTTACTTGCTTTATTGGAAAATTTCAGGGAATAAATGAGTGCATCTCCAAGCAGTTCCAAGTTTATTTACATAACACCTAAGGTATAAATTAAAATACTGTGTTGGAAATTTTGATAATTTGACATCTAGCATATTTAGTTTGTTCTGCAGCAATTGTGTTAAGTTTATACATCATCTCACACAAGTGAAACTTTTGTCTTCAGAATCTCTATAAAAATTGTGCATTGTGTTTTAGTGGTGTCCATCACTCTTGTTTACTCATCAAAATTGATGGGCATCACCAGAAAAATTTTCCAGTTTCCCAGACCTTTTTTTTTTTTTTTGTAACTTTTTGAAGGTTTACGGGGTTAGTTCATCCACTTAAGTGATTAATTATATTTTTGTATTCTAGAACTTTAAAGCTGATCGCATTTTTGTATCTAACCTCCTCTCCAAGTTTTGAAAAACAAAACATTAAATAAGATACTTTTGCAATTTTCCATTTGTAAGGAACCTCTGTAATTTATAATTTTCAGAAGAAAATTTTTTGTCACCTATAAATTTCAGTTACTATTCTAATAATTTTTTTTAGAACTAGTGTGTACTTGTTTCAAAAATCACTTGTTTTATTTTATTTCAGAGACATTTTGATCATAGTTGGAGGTGTCATCCCTCTTCAAGATTATGAGTTCTTGCATAATGCTGGAGCAACTGCAATTTTTGGTCCTGGTATGTGAATAAAATCATAGAAAGTTTTTTCATGCACTTTAAGAAAATGCTATGAGTTTAAATTATGAGTTATTTACATGACATAATCTTGTGAATGAGTTCTGTGTTCTTATTAAGAAATTCAGTCTGTGCATATTGGAATATTTTAAGCAAAAAGCTATATTTCTGGGAAGGTAGAAATGTCACCTGAAATGAAATATGGTATTCGAAAGAGTTTCATGTAAACTTGCAGAAAACCTGTAAAGTAGAATCCCTTAGAGTAACACTAATTTGAAATATGTATCCATAAAACTGTTGTATTTTATTATTTGTGTAACAGACATAATGCTAATAATAATAAGTCTTCCATTGTCATGTGAAATTTGCTTGGTTTTAGGTACAGATGTATGTCAAGGAACTGGTAGGGACCCACATAATTTTGAGTTTTCTATTTTGGTTTTGGTTCTGCTGTTATGGCCCCACTGCATTCATTAAGTCTTTCTTTATCACATGTCCTTAATTCACTCGGATTTGTGAAAAATCATAATTCTCAGCTGTAAATACACACATAGATAAATCAAAAACTTTATTACAGGACCGACATCCTGATTGAAGTGCATCGACATACAGGGTGCCCAGTAAAGTCCTTTCTCAGCCCCGTAACTTTCAAATGGTGACAGTTACAGCCATAAAAACATTGTCTAGGTATAGTAAAGTGGCTATGCGCTATTTGACGAGACCACTTACAGCACCTCCTAGCGGCAAAGTCAGGAGATAGCTTGCCGATCTCGAAAACTATACGAGATGCGGGAAAATAGTCAATTACAAAGTTGTAGAGCAACATCGATTTAGTACGAAAACACACCTTGTGCACATGAATGCTAAGAATAGAATGCATACAACGCTCGTTTGTTTGTTCGCGGTGTCAAACACTGTTATGTTTTTTCAGCATCTTTCTGAAAATTCTCCAGACAGTGGGCTTTGAAATCTCCGCGTTGATTTTCCTGGGCTTCATTGAATGGCGGTGCAAACACTATCGACGACTTCTTCCGATACACGCGATCGTCCAGGAATTTTAAGTTTGCACAAACAGCCCGTAGTTTCACATTTCTTATGCCAGTCGTAGATAGATTTTCTGGTTGAAGATTCTTTTCTGAACCGTGGTCGAAAATGCTGTTGCACAACAGTTACAGATTCCGTTTTGCTCAATTCAAGAACACAAAACGCCTTCTCCACTGCAGACGCTGTCATTTTGACTGACTAGTCATCTGACATGCACGCTATCGCCTACGTCACTTCTCTCAGTAGTGGGACACAAACTTTATGAGTACATCTACCTAACGTTTCGCAGTTGTGGCTCGTGTCTTCAACTGTTACTGTTTTACAGCACCTGGAAACTGTATGCTTCTTTATGAATCACCCTGTATACTCAAGGCCAATCTGGTTCTCCCTTCAGGAGTGTCCCCCTAATCCCTTCAGGCATACAGGACCACCCAACCCAGTGCTGATGTCAGTAAAACTTAGCGAATGTGCCAAGTACCACTGGCATTAATACACAGTATCGAACCGAGTATCCGGACTCCCGAAAACTGGACCTTTTTGTATAAATTGAATTTTTGCGATAATTCTTGACCGTGCTCAGCCATGCTCAGCCTCATATTTCAGTCATCCCCAACTGACCTTCCGTACCCTTTAATCTCCCCATCATATGTGCATATACATATTCAAAACAGCATTCTAGAACAATTAAAGATACATTTCCCACTGGTTGAGGCAGACATCCAACTTCACCCTCCTATCTTTCACCCAAAGGAACAGACAGCAGAAACCCAACCAGTTTCTTCAACAGAAAAGAGAAGCATTTCTCTTTTCAACTGATGATGTCGCTAGTCTCCGTTGCGCTGGTGACTGCTTTTGTAAGAAAGCCAAAAATCTTCACTACACTATTCGTTGATCATTGGTGTGACATCATAGGCTGGTCGGGGTTACTCATGACTTCCCTGTGAAGAGTACGGAAGCCCACTTTGTTTCGGAAAATTAGGTCAATCACTTTGTTTCATTGGTCAGTGCTCTGTGGTTCATGTTTATTCAGCAGTGCTGCAAAATTCTCACGTGCAATGTCCAAAAGTCCAGAAACCGTACTGCTGCTGGCCCAGACCTGTCCGGATAATCGGTTCGATAGTGTATATATACAAAAAACAAAACCATCACACTACATTAACAAGAGTCCTTACAGAAGTATCTTGTTCAACCTCGTGGCATCTCAGGTAAAGTGGTTGTAAGGTGCCTTGTCTTTCATTGGTCACATGTGATCTTATTCTTCATGCTAGTAAATAGTGTTGAGCGGAAGTTAGACGTAGGAAAGATTTTTGCTGTAACTGTATTTTTTTCTTTTGATGTGCCCTCTGTCTGGTATTGTGGTTATTTACCATTGTATTGCTTAAATGTTTGTGTTTCAGTTTGAAAATGGAGGCAACAATTTTTGAAAACAGAAGTTAGACAGAGCCCTGTAATCCTAAATTCTTTTTTCTCACGATGTTTCCTGTCTCCCATGTGGTTGTTAAATATCATTTTATTACATGAAGATTGGAAATGGAGGAAAACTTTTCAAAAACGGAAGTTGGACGGAGTGAAGATTTCTCCCGTAATCGTAAAATGGAGGCAAAAGGGGTTTTGACAATAGAAGCTTGGTATCTGTGGCACCATGTTATCTGTTGTGGGATCCTTAGCTGACAAAAAATTAGTTGAAAAATACACTGGTGTGCAAAAATTAAGGACGAAGAGGAGAAATTAGCATAACAGCAGAACGGACCGAAAGACCACTCAGGAGATAGACTAGGGTCCGGTACGGTAGGGCATGTGCATATATGCAGCATGATGGGGGGGGTCGGAAGGGTATAAAGCACACGGGCGGTGTATACTCAGCAATTTTGTGAAAGCTATTGCACGGTGTACATCAGTTTGAACGACGTCAAGTTGTGCCACCGTGTGATATGGCCAACAGGCAATCCAGTAGACGACATCTGGATGACTTTACCCAAGGTCGCGTCATTGGGAAGTTGGAAGAAGGTTGAAGTGTGACTAGTGTGGCCTAGGAGTTCGGGATCGCTCACAGCATTGTTTCACCAGCTTTGAGAGCATTTCAAACGACAGGAGCAGCTGTCCGAGAGTTTAGCAGTGGTCATCCACGAGCAACCACGGCGTTGGACGACCGGTATACTGTCCTACAGGCAAGAAGAGACAGACCGCAGACGGGATAAATTGAAAGGCACACGCAACAGACAACTGGACGTCCGTTATTGCATTTTACCGTGACCAGGAAGCAGTACAAAGGTGGTCTATTTGTACGACGACCAGTACAGTGTGTGCCATTAACGCCTGCTCATCAGAGACAGCGGTTTCTGTGGTGCCAGGAACACAAGAACTAGACACATCAGCCATGGGGTCGAGTTCTCTTTACAGATGAGAGCGGATTTAGTCTGACGAGCGATTCTGGACGTATACACATTTAGAGAGAGCAGGGAACACGCAATCACACCTCCAACATCATCAAAAGGGGCCAGTTTGGAGGTGGCGGAGTTCTTGTTTGGGGCGGTATCATGCTTGGTAGCCGTACTGACCTCCACATCTTCCAAGGAGGTTCAGTCACTGGTGTCCGCTATTGTACCGAGGTTCTCCTGTCTCACGTGTGTCTGTTTAGAGGTGCTGTGGGTCCTGAGTTCCTCTTCATGGATGACAACTCTACACCTCATCGTGCAGTGGCTGTCGCAGAGCTGTTGGAGAGTGAAGATATTCAATGCATGGATTGGCCCGCAAGGTCCTCGGACCTGAATCCAATCGAACATGTGTGGGACCTTCTCGGGAGACGCTTGGCAGCATGTCACCAGCCGTCAGCAATGGTTCCGCAGCAGCGATTGGTGCTACAAGAGGAATGGGCCGTGATGCATCAACAGCTCCTTGACAACCTTGTCCTCAGTATGGACAGACATTGTAAATCCTACAACGCAGTCAGGGGGGATCATATCCTCTACTAAAGACTGGATTTTTCTTAGCAGCTGCCTGTCACATGGACGTTTCTGTCTTCTGTCCAGTTGTGCTCGAAGTTACCTTTTCAATAAAGTGCCTTTGTATCCTTTGGATTCCTTGTTTGAACGGTTTTGCTCATTTGTCCCATATTCTTACATCTTCAGGATCTTATGGTATGATTTGAGTCGACGTGGAGCACTTCTGCAGGACATTACATTTGAAAAACCGTCTCGTCCTTAATTTTTGCTCACCAGTGTATAATTATCCCCATTTGTTTCTTTGTGATATACTTTTCTGTGAAAATAAAATTTGCGATACTAATGGAACCCAAAGCAGGAAAATAAAACCCCACTAACAGCATATTGCCTGATAATTGAAACTGAAGCTTCCATTTAATTTATTTTCTTAACAGCTGTAGGTTTAATATTGAAAATCCTAAATTTGATGCATAAAATTTATAAGTGCAATCATCCAGTGAAATAAAACACCACAGCTGCTATCATTTTTACTGAAATGAAGTATATTCTATGATTTATGTTGTCCAGAAAGATGTATGCACGCGCTGAGAGAGAGAGAGAGAGAGAGAGAGAGAGAGAGAGAGAGAGAGAGAGATAGAGATAGATAGATAGATAGATAGATAGATAGATAGATAGATAGATAGATAGATAGATAGATAGATAGATATGAATTCCCACACCCTCTGCAAGAAGGAAACATTACACTTTGCATTTCTTCGTGTGACCATGTTTTCAATTACAAACCCATCTCTTAATGGCTATTACTAGTAAATAAATGGGTGCAAAGTTCTTTGGTGGTGGAGAGATGGCTCCGGCTCTTTGGGTGCTCATGCACACTTTAACTCTCCATTGACATGTTAAGGACTTTTATGCTGGATGTCTTGTCTTGTTTTCTTATTTATTGAACAACCCTTGCATGTAGGTAGTTCAAGGCTTGCCTGGACGTTTTTGTGCAAAAGAAATGAATAGAGGAATATATGTACCAAACTATGGGTCTTTCTCTAGATACTATCCATTAACATTAACACATTTGTACCATTTCCACCATGTCGAAGGATTTGGGTTACTGTCATAGCCACTGTAGGACACATTTCTTTAGTTCAAAGTAATTATATTCAAGCAGCACATAAATTCAAATGAATCAGAAGTATGCATTGAATTGCCTATGGTTTACTGGTCTTCCATGTAACAACTCCTAAAATACTTGAAAATTACATGAAAGACCAGTAAACCACAGGGATTTCAGAAACTTGTTACATTGATGACCAGCAAACCGCAGACAATTCAATGCATAATTCTGACTGATTTGAATTTATGTGCTGCTTGAATATAACTGCTTTGAATATGTTCCCATGTATTTCTGAGGAAATATTTCTTCCTCAAATTCTATATTTCTTTAGTTGTTTATCTGTAGTGAATTTCTTCCCTCCTAAAATGGTGCTTAAATGTCTGGAAAAGGTAGAAATCATTTGGAGCAAAGCCAGGATTGTAGAAGGGGATGGCTGAGTATTTCCTTGCCCGTTAATGCCACAGTTGTCATTGTCACATAAGCCATGTGTAGTTTAGCATTGTCATGCAAAAAAAAAAAAAAAAAAAAAAGCCTGTCAAAAGATTTTCTGACCTCTTCTTGCAGATTGCATTTCAAAGCTTCTCTTTTACAATGGTAGTGTAATACTGTGCATTCATTGTTGCTTCCCATGTGAGAAAATCCTCTTGCATCTCAGAATATACACTGCTGGCCACCCAAAATGCAACACCAAGAAGGAAGCATCCGATTGACCTGAAATTCACAGCATGCATCACCCGCGAAAGGACATGCAAATGATTAGCATTGCAGGGCATATGCAAATAACGTGCGTGCGGCACGCCACCGAGAAGCACTATAAGAAAGGTGCACAGAAGGCGGGGGGTGTAAGTAGTGGAAGTGTGTTGTGCTGCCGGAGCTGTGCGTGGGGAGCTTCCTGATGCCTCATCGCAGAATATGGCAGTCATTCCAGCACGTTTTGGAGTTCAACAGAGGACAAATAGTGGCTTATCGCAACAGCAGTTTATCGTACCGAGACATCGGTGCCCGTGTGAGACGACATCCAGCCACAGTGAGGCGAGTATGGATTCGGTGGGTGCAGCAGGGACGGACGGACCGACATGAGCGATTGCCGCAGCCGCAACACACCACTGAATGAGAGGACCGACATGTTGTACGGCGGGCATTGACGACTCGCACCCCCACATCATGAACGTTAGCGCAGGAATTGGGGTGTGTTGCACAACAACCTGTGTCAGCACATAACGTTCGACGTCGGCTGCAGGAGCTGGGGGATATGACACCTGCACCCTTATGGTACGCATCGCCAGTACACTCAACAGCCACCGCTACATCTCCTACGTTTTGGAGTCTGTAGTCCTCTCTTACCTACAGGACCTGCCAGCGGCCACGTTTCAACAAGACAATGAGCGCCCACACGTGGCACACATCATGCAACAAATCTTTACGGCCCAACAGGTGTCACTGCTGCTGTGGTCCGCCTGTTATCCCGATATGTCGCCCATTGAACACGTCTGGTCGGTGATCGGCAACCGAGTGGCCCGGCAAGCACCACCCGCAGCTACGCCTGTTGAACTGTGGCAACGTGTGGAAGCAGCCTGGACCGACATACCCCAAGCCCACATGCAAAGCCTCTTTCGTTTGATGCTGCGGCGTGTAGCGGCCATTATTGCCAGCCATGGGGGCCACACGAACTATTGATGTCTGCGTGTTCCGCAAGTCTCACGGGCCTGTAAGCTCAATCGTTTAATCTTTGTATCTGTTGTTATGTGTCCAGTAAATCTGGCTCTGCTATCTCGTGTCCTTCTTGGTGTTGCATTTTGGGTGGCCAGCAGTGTAGTAGCTATTAACTTTCCTGCAGATGGTACTTCCTGGAATTTCTATGGCCGTGAGGGACTCGAGTGGCGCCATTCACAGTTGGGTCACTTGGTTCCTGGAGTAAAATAATTAACCCAACTCTTGTCATTGGTCATGATTTTCTGCAGAAATGCATCTCCCTTATACTTAACAGCGATACAAAAGCTCTGTGCAGATGGCAACGTGAAATGACTTCTGATCAAATGCGAACGTCTTTGGTATCCAACGTGCACATGCTTTTCTGAACAGCAGGTGCTCATGGTTTATTTTTTTTCCCACTACCAACACTGATGTTGACTATTGTAGTTATGTTGCATACCCTTACACACCTGTTTCCCAAAATAACCTGTTGCACACAATTAATATTAACTTTAGCCATAGCAGTAGCCCACACATGTCCATGCAATTCATTTGCTACTTTTTCTCAGCCCTCAGAAAACTTGTTGCACAAATCATAAGAGCTTATCCATGATAGTGTTTCACCCCCTTACTGTACATACAATCTTCACGAAATTTCTCAGCCCTCAGAAAACTTGTGACACCAATCATAAGCACTTGCCCATGATAGTGTTTCATCTCCTTACTGTACTTTTAATCTTCACAAAATTTCAGCAGTTTTATCTTCTCCTCTACAAGAAATTTAATAATACAATGCTGTTCCACACTCTCTAACACCTCTACAGCTTCCATGCTTTTCACAATGCCCCTTGCATGCACTTCATGGATGAAATTGCTACTGGCATGAAGGGGAGGTTCAAGTGTAATTACAATACAGATTATGTCACAATTGGTATAGCACATGGAGAATTACAAAAAATGTCCAGGCAAACCTTGAACTAAGTATACATAGATTAAAACGCTGTATGCATGTGTGAAAATTACAAATTTTTGTGTGTACTTAGTGTAAGTATAGAGATTGAGATTTTGTTGTAAAAGTAATATTACGTAGTTTTCACAATCCACCAAAATATAAATTTTCTTAATACCTGTTCAGTTTGCAAAAGCTTTGAAAACAAACTTATTGCCACCTCCATTGGCTGCGGGGTCCGAGGCACGAGCTTTGTGCATGTATTACAGCACTGGCTCTGTCTTTTCTCATGAACCAGTAGTCATAAATTAAAGACGGTTATCTACTACTATGCTTATGGAAGCTGCTGAACCCCAAAATGAGGAAAAAAATTGAACCGATTTTTAGCATCTCTTGGAATTTGTTAATTTGGTATGTGATAAAAAGGGAGAGCATGTATGTTTCAGTTTTTATTATATATATAAAAAAGTTATGTATATTATATATTTCGTTTTTTTTTAATATATAGGTACTAAAATCCCAGTTGCAGCTCTTAATGTTTTGGACTTAATAACAAAGTCTGTTGTAGAAAAGGAGCGACAGAGAGCAAAGTGAATCTGCATTATAATACTTGTAAAAATCTAAGGTTTGTTGTTTTACAGGTTGACCCCTTTTCCATTTGCTAAGGAAAAGAAAAGTGAAGTGAAGTTACTGTCTGACTGGTCTATTATTGTAAAAGGGGTTTTCATGCATTTTATTATATTTTGTGTTTTAAACCTCTAAATGTGTTCTTATATGGAGAAAGTCACTGAGTCATTTTGTACATATATATTGTAAATGAAGGAAAAAATAAAGTTTTTTATATTTTTCTGTGTGATTCTATTTTTATTGCTTTAAGAACCTTTTTTTTTTCAGTAGTTTTAACTCATGACAGTGCTGAGTATAGTTGAGACAACATGAATGGATCGTAGCTAGCAGGTAGCACTTGTATGAGGTACCACCTTGATTCCATCCATTCCAGTGGGTGACTGTGTTTGGTTGAGTTGATTCTGGTTTAGCAAATAAACCGGATAAGTAAATAAACATCTGAAGTCTCAGGTGGATTGCTTGCATGCATCTGGTACAGGGTGAGAATATTTAAACTACTATGTGTGCCCCACTAGCCACCACCATGTATAATTATTTTCAAAGGAATATACATTTATCTACAAAATACATCTATTTGCAATGACTGTACATTTGGTCAATATCACATCTTTTTGCTAGTGTGAAACACCAAGTGATACATATGATTTCACCAAGAGCTCACTGTTGCAAAATAACACATTTTAATTAAAGTATGACCAAGTTTTTGGAGGTCCCATCCACTTCACTCAAAAAACCCTATGCTTTTCCAGTTCACATATTATAGACTATACATTTGTATTTATTCCTATCTCACAGTTACACCATGTACTTCCAAAGATATCTAGAATCCCGTTAGAACAGAGTGTATAGAACAGAATGGGAGCTACGATACTCAGAGGCTGTAATGATTGAGAAGAATAAAGATAGTGCTTGCAATAGCAATGAACCACATATTTTACCAAAAGTGTGGAAAACACTAATCAAAACAAGCTGATTATAAGAAGAGAGGGGGAAAAAAAGATGCAGCAGTCAAAATACAGATAACGACACTGTTGTAAATGTTAGGTAAGAAGACAGACCACATGATGAAATACCCCACATGCCAAATCAGGAGGCCCCATGAATTTTGTCAAAATACAGCACAGGATCAATGTGCTATTAGAACCGATAAGTGTGCGTCAGAAGATGAAGATGGTTATGTTCGAAAATGTTAACGAATACATACACTGTTGGAGTGTTTCGACTACTTTGCTCGGGAGATTTTGTGCTATACATAAATTTTAAATCGACAGTAATATAGGAAGTTATATGTGTAATTGGACAGCGCTCATTTGTCTCACTCAAGGATTACATGGATACACATGGTGTGAGTGAACATAGAATTGTGTGTTTTTTTTCAGCTGCATGTGTAAATAGAAACTGTCTAACGAAGGACAAGTCTGTGACAAGAGTGTGAGATTTCCTAAGGACTTTGCAAGGAAACTATGTACATAATAAATTGTAACTATTTTTCAGCAATTGATATCATTACAGTAGAGTATGTGAATTTTTACTGTACTTGGTAACATAACATAGACAAAGTGTTACCAAAAAAACAATTAATTCGTAGGTGTTTGTCAGTTTATTAAAATATGTGCAGTTTAACAGAAAAATAAGATATTGTAAAAAAATGTATCATTAAAAGGATTTTAGATAACTTTGGAAGTACATGGTGTAATTGTGGGATAGGAATAAATACAAACGTATAGTCTATAATATGTGAACTGGAAAAGCATAGGGTTTTTTGAGTGAAGTGGATGGTACCTCCAAAAACTTGGTCACACTTTAATTAAAATGTATTATTTTGCAACAGTGAGCTCTTGGTGAAAATATATGTATCACTTGATGTTTCACACTAGCAAAAAGATGTGATATTGATCATATGCAAAGTGTGTTTTTATGAGAGATTATGACTTGCAAGATTATAATTTCAGACATTGACTGTACATCTATCTACAATGGCTGGTGTATACAATAACTACACGTAAATAGACTAGACAAATAAGAAAAGGAGAATCAGTCTCACCTAAACTTTTTATAGCCACAACAGAACAGTTAGTTGGGAAAATGGAGGGATTGAAATCACAGTAAAACCTTGTTTATCTGATGTGGTTGAAACCATGGTGGCATTGCAAAATCAAAAATTCCAAATTATTGAGAACACTATATTTTTTACCAGTCATAGCTAAATAAGGGTTTGAAATCAACGTAATATAAATTGTTTTATTTATTAAACTTAAGTACACGCAATGGACAAAACATTAGAGATACTTACCTAATAACGTGTTGGTCCTCCTCTAGAGTGAATAACAGCCTGTGCATGCTAAGGCATTGCCTCCACCAGATGCTTGAGGGTTTCCGGAGGTAATGCCAGCCATACCTGTTGCAGCATTGTCCACTACTCCACCAGATACGATAGTCCAGGATCCATGGATCTGATGTTCTGCTCCATGGCATTCCAGAGAGTTTCCACAGGGTTTAAATCCAGGGACCTTCAGGGCCACTAGATGGTTCCAAACTGAAACGAATGTTCCTCAAGCCATGCCAGGGGGTTGCAGATTGGTGAGGTGGCACAATGTCCTGCTGGAACTGACCATTGGTTGCAGGATGCACGAGGGCCATGAAAACGTGTAGGTGTCAGCCAGCACATGCCGGCAGTGTGCAATGGTTAAGGACATCTCCAAACTCGCTAAGCGACCTAATGTGTCCCCATGAGAAGGCTTCCCAAACCATCACAGGGCCACTCCAACCTTGAACAGAGCTGACCTGACATGACAGTGCAATGGCGTCCTGCTGTCAACACAAAGCCATACCCGCACCCTCCTGTCAGCTCGGTACAGTTGAAAATGGGATTCATCTGGTCACACGATGTGGCGCCACTCTGCAGAGGTCCACTTTGATGTCCCCAGCGCATCAAATGAGTCGTAATGGCTGATGACGAGCATTCAACAGTGGCACACAAGTAGGGCATCAGCTCCCATAGCAAGGGTATGCTGCACGTGACATACCATTTGCCCGTTGATGCTGCTTGGACCTCAAACATATAACCTAGATGTGATTTGTGCCGCTGTTGCCAAGCTGTCAGTCTGTACAAGCTTGGGTAGTCTACGCCATCCTTGGTATTCACTGGCTTATGGTCGACCACCACTTGCTCTCAGGGCACTAGTATGTCTGTCGATGGTATACTCACTGTGCACCCTCAGAAACTCTAGGTTTCTTACCACTTGGGCGATAGAATGACCAACCTGTCTTGTACTGGCAATGTATCCATTACCAAAGTTGCTCAGATCACCACATTTACTCACCTTTGTCAATGGCGATACACTGTTGAGAATCCATGCTGTCCGCCTGTTTATACCTTGCAATTCAGTATGGGTCTGTTCCACCCTGCGGGTGGAGGGGGGGCATGTCAACTGATCATCACCTCATCTCTAATGCTTTGTCTACAGAGTATATATTGCATATATACAATTAATTTTAAGACCTTTAAAAAAGGAAGAAATGTTTATGTTATATATAAAATAATATAGTAGACAGATAGATATATTGGGTTGTCGGAAAAGTCATGATGTATTTTAGCCATGTTTTGCAAAGATCATTTTTTGATAGAAAGAACAAAGATCAATCAATGATATAATGCTCGTTTTGTTCGATAACCTTTTGCCATCTTTCAGTGAGCTGCAGAATGCCTCGTTCATAGAAGGACCTGTCTTTCGTGGCGAAAAACTGTACAAGGTGCTGATTTACAGCCTCATCTGAATTGATACCACGCAAGGACTGTTGAAGAGAGTGAAACAAGTAGAAGTCTGATGGCGCAAGGTCAGGCGAGTATGCTGGGTGTGGCAACACATCCCACCCAAGCTCCAATAATTTTTGGCAGGTGATCAAACTTGTGTGTGGTCTCACGTTGTCTTGATGGAACACAACACCGTTATGATGAACAAACTCTGGACGTTTCTGGATGATGGATTTGTTCAAACTGTCCAATTGCTGACAGTACACATGCGAATTGATTGTTTGGTTCCGTGGTAGGAGCTCAAAAAACACGACACCTTTAAAATCCCACCACACTGAGACCAGAACCTTCCGCTGATGAATGTCTGCTTTGGATGTCGTTTGAGGTGAAGCAGCACATTGTTTTACACAATCCACTTTTCGTCACCAGTTATCAGTCGCTTCAAAAATGGATCGTTTTCCTCACATTTAATGAGCATATTGCAGATGTTTATATGCCCCGTCAATTGAGCTTCTTTGAGTTCATGAGGAACCCACACATCAAGCTTGCTTACGTATCCCAGCTTCTTCAGGTGGTCGTGAATGCTTAAATGATGGATGTGCAATGTGTCCGCAAACTCTCGTGTCGTGTAATGTGGGTTTGACTCGATCAATGCATTGATTTGGTCGTCATAAACCTCGGTGGGTCTTCCGAACCAAGGAGCATCGTTGAGGTCAAAATCACCAGCACGAAATTTTGCGAAACACCGCTGGCACTGACGTTCTTGTAGAGCATTATCACCGTACAATTTACGCAGCCTTTCACAAGCTTGGCACGCGTTCTTCCCTTTACAGAAGTAATACAGTAAAATATGGCGAAAATGCACAGTTTGGTCTTCCATCTTCAACTTGATGTCATATCTCCGCAAATCAACCAAATCGCTCACTATTCCTTTTAAACTGCAGCTAGAACTGGTACCTGTCGAACGCCATAGCGATAACAGAGCTGTGCATGCCTCTAGTACTTCCAAAACCGCCCAACCGCCAATATGTAAAATTGTGTGTGAAGCTAAAAAAAGACTTCTAAATGTAAAATAGCTCAGCCAGCTGTGACATAGTTTTGATTCCTGGTTTGCATTTCACTGAAGAACAGCCATCTTCCCCGGTGTTGCAGTGGTCTAAGCGATGGCTCCCGATCATTAGTCCGAGATGGGTCCGGTTCGAATCCTGGTGAGGCATGGATGTTGTGTTTGTCTTACGGTGCTGGATCTCACCCTTCCCTGGAGGGACGGGCGACTGCTTATAGCCCACTGAGTTGCTCACGGTGGTCATTAAATCTCCAATCAAAAAAAAAAAAAAAAAAAAATAGAAGAAGGAGAACAGCTGATGGTGACTTCTCACTACATTTTTTTTTTTTTTTGATTGGAGGTTTAACGACCACCGTGAGCAACTCAATGGGCTATAAGCAGTCCCCCGTCCCTAATTTAGGGTCACTGGTTCCAGGGAAGGGAGAGAGCCAGTGCCGTAAGACAAACACAACATCCAAGCCTGATGGGATTCGAACCCGGACCCCTTACGGACGAATGATCAGAGGCCAACGCCTTATACCACTGCGGCAGGGGGGGCTCTCACTACATGAGACTTTTATAGAAAAAAACATTTGTATTTTAACATCACTTACTCAGTTTTCCACATTATGCATTTTGACAGATATTGTTGGCTTCATATGTTTAGCACTAGGTATATCTATGTAAGGTCAGGGGATGCGTAACATCACAGCCTCTCCTTGACAAATGCCAACCCCGCCTTCACGTGGTGCATCCTGTTCCCACTAAAGGGGCTCTGACGACCGCCAATAGCGGTATAACTATACCATCGGGATTAGAGGAAATGCTATCCCACACTCACCAACCCGCTTGGACAGCGTGGTGAGTTATGTCCAAACCCCTCTAAAATGACTCCACAACTTAAATCTTGGCCCTCAGTCTCCGGCAGCTGGAATGTACCTGGCCAAGGCAGCGTTCAGTGCGACATGAAGGCAGAGGGTGCTAAGAATCCCCGGAGGACCGGACTAGGCTGCCATCTGATGCTGACCTTGGCTACGTATAATGGACGCTCCCTATCTTCTGATTCAAGGCTTCTTGAATTGGAAGAGGAAATACAAAGGATCAAGTGGGACATCGTTGGGCTAAGTGAGGTAAGGAGAAGATCTCTTTGAAATGAAAAGTGGACATCTCTTCTACTATCGTGGGACAGATACTGGCAGAACTAGTGGTGTTATTTGATTTATAACAAAGAAGAAACTGAAGGATAAAGTTGTAGAAGTTGAAAGTTCCTCTGACAGAGCTGCACGACTCGTTATCCAACTCTCAAGAAGATACCAGGCTCAGATTATTCAAACTTATGCACCCACCACAAGTCATCCTGAAGAAGAAATTGAAGAATTTTATGAGGAAATTTGTCATCTAAATAATAAAGGTAAGCAGCATTTGAAGATAATTATGGGAGATTTCAATGCAAAAATAGGGCAACAACAACAGAATGAAACTTCAGTAGGTAAATTCGGTCACAGCAACAGAAACCAGCGTGGAAATACTCTTGTTGAGTTTGCAGAGGCAGAAGGGTTTTTCATCTTGAACTCCTTTTTCAAGAAAAAGCCACACAGGAAATGGACATGGAGACATCCAAATGGGACGACAAGTGAAATGGATTTTATTATGTGTAACAAAAAATTCGTCATAGAAGACTGCAGTGTGCTAAACAAGTTCAACACAGGTAGTGACCATAGATTGGTGAGATGTAAGATGCACCTCAACACTAAACTCGAACGTGGCAAGCTGATAAGACAAACAAAATGTATTGACATAACTAACCTTAGAAAACACCATAATAACTTCAAGTTGGAACTGAAGAACAGATTCTCTACTTTAGAAGGCCAAACATCGGAAGAAGTAGATATTTCTGAAGTTAACAGAAAAGTAACCAAAGCTCTTATGGAAACAGCAACAAAATTAGCTCGGTCTAAGAACAAGTTGCATGTGAACAAATTATCAGGAAAAACCAAAATGTTGATGCAAAAAAGAAGAGAGATGAGGACAACTAAAGAAGATGTGACTTCCAAAGTGGAATATGTAGAGCTATGCAAGACAGTACGGAAAAGTATCACTGAAGACTATCACTGAAGAATTTCTACTCCAAGTTATATGAAAGGGATGATGCATGTACTAAAGACATCATGGAAGGTACCAGTACCAGAGTTCTTCCAGTCCTCCCAGCAGAAGTTGCACATGCAATCAAGAACATGAAGCGGGGAAAAGCTCCAGGAGAAGATGGAATTACTATAGACATCATACAAGAAGCAAGCAGAGAAATCAAAACAGAACTCGCCCAAATTTTCACTCGATGCCTTAAATGAAGGGAAGATGCCTGAGGATTGAAACAACGCTATAATGATCCTGCAACATAAAAAAGGTGACATTGAGGATCTCAGGAACTACAGACCTATCAGCCTCCTATCAGTGGTTTATAAAATCTTCACTAAAGTTCTTTCACACCGTTTGAAGGTAACACTGGACATGGCTCAACTGAGAGAACAAGCTGGATTCAGGAGTGGCTACAGCACAATAGATCATATCCACGTACTAAGAGAACTAATTGAGAGCGAGGGAATATGAACTCCATTGTGCATGGCTTTTATCGATTATGAAAAAGCCTTTGATTCAGTGAAACCATCAGCAGTTACAATGGCTCTGAAATCCTGCGGTATTGAAGATGCATACATTAATATTATTAATAACATCTATGAAAATGCCAGTGCAAAGATTCGGCTGTTTGAAGATACAACACACATAAAAATTGGAAAGGGAGTGAGACAAGGTGACACCATATCTCCGAAGCTTTTTAACGCCACTTTGGAAAATGTCTTTCAATCACTGAACTGGGAAAACAAAGGGATAAAGATTAATGGAGATTATCTAACCCACCTTCGTTTTGCTGATGACATAGTCATTTTTGCAACTACCCAATCAGAGCTGCAGAGTATGATCCAAGAACTTGCTGACAAGAGTAAAGAAATGGGATTAAAAATGAACTTTCAGAAGACAAAAGTGATGTTCAATGCTTTTACACGAAATAAAGATTTATCGATTGATGGAGAAAAGTTGGAGATAACAGGCACGTACAGTTATCTTGGACAGTAGATATCAAGTGAGGGTCACATTGATGAAGAAATTAATCGGCGTACAAAACTAGCCTGGAGAGCTTTTGGAAGAAACAGCATAATTTTCAAGAGCAATATGCCATTATGTCTTAAAAGAAAAGTGTTTGATCAGTGCATCCTTCCAGTGCTTACGTATGGTGCAGAGACGTGGACCTTAACTAAAAAGACATACAACTCAAAGCAGCATGGAGAGGTGCATGCTTGGTGTAACCAGGAGAGATAAGAAGAGGAACTCGTGGATCCGAAAAATGACAAGAGTGGAAGACATCATGATCAGAGTTAAATCCCTGAAATGGCAATGGGCTGGACATACTGCCAGAAGGACAGACCATTGATGGACAGCCAAAATTTTAGATTGGATTCCAAGGGACAGGAAAAGACCCAGAAGAAGACCACATGGGAGATGGGTGGATGAAATTCGAAAGTATGCGGGAGTGACATGGAGGAGACTGGCGCAAGACAGACTGTTGTGGGGAAAACTTGGAGAGACCTTCGTCCAGCAGTGGATTGATAATGGTTGGCAATGATGATGATGACGATGATATCTATCTATCTATCAAAAGACATTGATGCATATGCCCATGTTATGGAAATTTTAGATTTGGGAGAAAAGCTTTTGTTAAAAATTCACAAATTTATTATGGAATATTTGTTTTCTCTTTAAATTGGGTGTTAAACGACCACTGTGAACAATTTTGTGGGGTTTTAAGCAGTTTCTTGTCCCTAATTAAAGCCACTAACTACAGGGAAGGAAGAGAACCAGTACTGTAGGAATTTACATTGATTACCTCTACAGTCTGCCTGTATTTTTTTTTTTCAATAATTTCTCTTAAGCTTGCTATATATACATGGAGATGTATTTAGTAGTGTATACATGCACAACTAATAAAAAATAATAGTTATAAGTATGTCAAGAGCCACAGTATTATCAGATCCATGTGGGGTGCTTTCTCCTTATGAAACTTTTTTTAACCCATTAAAACAGTTTACAAAAAAAACTTTCTGAGTGGCAGCATCTTAATGTAATGTTAATGTATCTCATCCTGATTTAATCATTAAGATGATAATCTGCCAAAATGTAAAATGATTGAAAGATATTATGTATGTTAGCAAGTTGCCAGGAACAACCGCAGTTTTGCTTACTTGTCCACAGAGCTTGAGGCATGCATGATCGGGTGGGTACAAGCTTCTTTTATATGGGTGATGTCCACTGTCTTTTTTTTTTTTTTTTTTTCGTGTATCTGTTTCCAGAGGAGAAAATATTTCCTTCCATAAGAGAAATATTTCCTACCTCTGTATGCATTATTTCTGTTACCAGAGGTTAGCATGAAATAACATACTTTTGTCATTTCAGTAATGTATAGAACACACACAGTAACATGCACATGACGAGGTTCTTTTTGGCTGGATCACCTCCATATAACTTGGAAGCCAGCCATCTACTCCTAAGGGTCTTCATCTACCCTCTAAAAATACCCTTGTTTTTCATTTAAGGTAAAAAATGATGTCCTTTTAAAATACCTTATACTGCCTATGGCTAAACATTATGATCAGATGCTTTCTGTGCATTGTTGTTCTAGTTTCATAATGAGCATTATTTTTATGTGCATCATGCAGTCTTATCTAATTTATCTTGCTTTATTCAAAGGAGTAATTATTTTAACCTGTGTGCACATCAGTGTTGATTTATGCCAACTTTCATTTAAAAATGTATATACAGGGTTTGTACATACATTTTAATAACATCTATATTAATAATATCTATGAAATGCAAGTGCAAAGGTTGGCTGCTATTGGAGGATTTGTCACCAATAAAAATTGGAAAGGGAGTTAGACAAGGTGGCACCATGTCTCCCAAACTCTTTAATGCCACACTGCAAAATGTCTTTCAGTCATTGAACTGGGAAAACAAAGGGATAAAGATTAATGGTGATTATTTAACTCACTTTTGCTTTGCTGATGACATCATTTTTGCAACTATCTTCAGAGCTGCAGAGGGTGATCCAGGAACTTGCTGACAAGATGAAAGAGTGGGATTAAAAATGAACGTTCAGAAAACAAAACTGATGTACAGTGCTTTTATAAGAAATGGAGATTTATCAATTAATGGGGAAAAGCTGGAGATAACCGATTCCTACATTTACCTTGGGCAGCAGATATCAAGCGAGGGTCACATTGATGAAAAAATTAAACAGCGTATAAAACTTGGTTTGAAAGCTTTTGGAAGAAACAGTAAAATTGTTAAGAGCAATATGCCATTATGTCTTAAAAGAGAATTGTTTAAGCAATGCATCCTTCCAGTGCTTACATATGGAGTAGAGACGTGGATCTTAACTAAAAAAAGACATACAAAGACTGCAGACAACTGAAAGAGGCATGAAGAGATGCATGCTTGGTATAACCAGGAGAGATAAGAAGAACAACTCATGTATAAGGGAAATGACAAGAGTGGAAGACATGATCAGAGTAAAATCTCTGAAAAGGAATTGGTCTGGACATTTTGCCAGGAGAATCGACCACCGGTGGGCAACCGAAATTTTAGACTGCATTCCAAGGGACAGGAAAAGACCCAAAAGACCTTGTGGGAGATGAGTGGATGAAATTTCAAAAGCGTGTAGGAATGACATGCAGGAGCCTGGCTCAAGATAGATCATTGTGGAAGAACTTTGGAGACATTTTCATCCAGCAGTAGATTGATAATGGTTGATGATGATGATGATGATACAGGATTCGTACACATTTACAGAAAAAACAAAATTCCAGGAGCTTAAATTTTTGCTAGAATTATAGTGCTTGATTTTATTTTTGCAAGTTGGGGTGAAGTTTAGAGTTCTTGTGAAGTCCTGTGGGTTTTGCTGTTAGAGTGTTCTTGAGTGTGTTACATCTTTAATGAAGAGGCAAAATTTCCTTATATAAAAATTGCTCTGCATAAAATTTATATGAACAGCTTATGTATGGCCCTCTCAGTCCCATTCCATAGCAATTTGGAACCTAGTGCGATCATGACAATAGAAATAATTTCACCATGGCCTTGAAGATTCTCTGTTATATAGTAATCTATTCCTACATGCATTGTTGGCAGAGAGGCAAGATGTCAAATTCCTTCAATAAGGGAAATGACTACTAGAAGAAGCAGCCATCTTGGACTCGTGTGAAGGTTTCCACATGCCTTTGTGACTCCAACTGCAGACAACTTCTATACCACAAACCAAGGTCACTGGAAATATGGCCCTCAAACCTCTTGCACTGCAGTGGCTCCTAAGATGAAAGAAATTACTTAACATCTCCACACTCCATGGAAGGAAGTGATGTCATCGCAAGCAGATGCCTCAGTGAGCTAGAACAAAGTGATGCAATTAATCCAAACATTTGGACCAATTTTTTTTTTCTTCATTGCAAGAAAAAAATTCCAAGACCTTTTACAAAAATTTGAAAAATCAAGGTCTTTTCAGGCCTTGAAAAAAGGAAAAACAAATTCCGGTATTCCAGGGCCCTGCAAACCCTGTATATTCCTTCATATACATACATTGAAGTTGTAAATTATTAGAAACACCTATGTAATAGCGTGTCAAGCCAACCTTGGCCTTCAAAACAGCCTCAGTTGGATGTGGTATGGGTTCAACAAGGAGCCGATATCATACTACAGGTATGTTCAATCAAGCTGATATGGCATCCATCAATAGCCAGATGTTTGTTGGATGAGGATCTATGTTATGTATGGCTCTTTGTCTCATTCCATAGGTGTTCAGTTGGTTTAAAATCTGAAGATGGGAGGAGCCATTTTAGCACCTTGAAGACACTGCCATTTTCCTGGAACCACAGTGTGATTATCTGAGCCATGGTGCATTATATACACATATAATGTGTCACATACGAGTGTGCCTAGTCCACAATGATGCTAAGATACCACGTGGCATTCAAATGCTGTTCCAGATTAAGGAACCCGATGCCTGTCATGAAAACAGACCCGAGACCATTACACCGCTTCCATCAACTTGTACAGTTAATGCTAGGCAACTGGGATTCACCAATTTATGCTGTTGACACCATATTCTGATCCTTCCTTTGGTGCGAAAACATGATTATCAGACCAGGCAAAGTTTTTCCAGTCCTCAAGGGCCTAATTTTGGTGCTCCTGTGCTCACTGCAGACGAATTTGTTTGCTTTTAGCAGAGATGAGTGGCACACAAAAGGAATGTCTACTGTTACAGCTCATTTGTGCTAATGTGCTGTGGGCTGCATATGCTGAAATTCTTCTCTTGATACTGCTGTTGTAGGGCAAGATTACTTGAAGCACTGGAGCTAATCTGTTATCTCTTTACAATCTTCTCCTGCTGCAATGTTAGCAGGACAGGATTGTAAGAGGTAACAGATTAGCTCCTTTGAACACCAACCACTGACTTCTTGTTTTGTTTGTGCACCACTCATTGTACACTCTCAATACAGCTGTTAGGTTTGATGTTTCTGAAATGCTTGAATTTCCCCCTACTAGTGCCCGCTGTTGTGGCTATTCAGATTCACTTAAATAATAAGCCTTTTGTACATTGCCACAATCTATGTTTTGTACACACGTCTGAATCTTTCTCAGTGAGCTGTTTATAAAGCCATCTCAACACCATAGTTGCATATGTAAGTGAGGATGGCCAGAGCCCATTAAAGATTGGGGCTGTTGTAGCCCCAGGCCTCGCATTTTCAAGAGGCCCCAGAATTATGCAGGATACTTGAAGAATTGACAGAATTCTACGAGTTTTTTTTTTTTATTTTACAGATAGCACAGCAAAAACTATAAGAAACTGCCTTGTGAAAAATTTTCCATTTGTTTCCGCTTTTTTAGGAGTCCGCAAAAGCGTAGTCTCCCCAGTCTATCCTCACATCTTTCGAAAGCTTTGCAGATGTTTGTTTTTTTTTTTTTGTACACTTCCGTAATTGGGAAAAATTTCCATACATTAAGAATTTGTTTGAATCATAATATTTGGATCATATTATTTTGTCCAGTACATTGATATAATTTCAATGAGCTGAACCAGGGAGGGGGGGATTAAAGTGATTAAAGCAGACCTGAACTGGTATCCATTTGTCAACCATGAAGTTTTACATTTCCTTGCTAACACTGATTGTCCATGAATCATGGGATACACACTTCAATATGGCGGGGATGTTTTTATGGCTTCTTCATCCTATTTTGGGAATGTTTTCTCCAGGGTATTTTTTATTGTCACTCATAAGGAAATCTCAGACGTGCCTGTAATACTGGAGCCTCAAATTACTGTCCAGCCCGAGTCCCAAGGTTAGTAGACTCCGAGGTTATGCTTATCCGACACTTCTGCTGAGCACTGTCTTAGGGGTCGCCTTCGTGACGTAACAGTCCCGGAGATCTCCACACCCCAACCGCCTAAAGCTGCTTGCTCCCGTTTTTCTGGTTCAGGGTCTGAAAGCTACATTGTCTCATTTGAAGCTAGGTATTTGTAGCAAACAAATTTTCTTTTCCTTGGTTATACGTTAAACACTGAACATGCCTGGTTCGTGCGCAATAGCAACGTGTCAAAATTATTATTCGAAAACCAGAAGGAATGGCATTCATTATCATAGGTTTCCGAAAAATGAAGTTTTGCGTAAAACATGGAAATTGAGATGCAAATGAGCTGACAGTTTCAACGAAATGAATTCAGCTATTTGTTCGGAACATTTTCCTGAGGAAGACTACGAACGCGATTTAAGGAATGAACTTCTAGGTTTGCCTATTCGCAAAATGCTTAAGGACACAGATGTACCAAGTTTAAACCTCCTGGGAAACTTTAATGTAAATTCTAATTCAGAGAGAAAGAACAGACAGGAGAAAAGGAAACGAACTGATCTTATTGGCGATTTGATAAACTCTGATAATGCAGAGGAAATTTTGGAAGACATGTGGAGTGCCAATGATGAAAATACTGAAATTGAATGTATGAAAGACCTGAAAACATAAAATGAAATTCTATTGAAGGAAAATAATATTTTGATGAAGGAAAATGAAAACACAAATATTATATTTGAGCTCTTCAAACCATAGTCTAACTTTACGTGTAAAAGTCCTCAAAGTAAAACAGAATCAAATGCAGAAAGAATTATTAGAATTGCGAAGGTTACCGAAAGGTGAGAAAAAAGACAGAGAAATGTGCATAAAAAATTTGCTTTCTACAGTGTTTACTCCAGGTCAGATAAGGGTTTTGTTAGGCCAAAAACGGATTGTTTGGAATTCTACTGATATTGCAGCTGCAATATCATTAAGAACTGTTTCCAGGAGAGCATATCACTACTTGAGAAATAAAGTTAATATTCCGCTTCCTGCTTTGTCAACGTTGCGCCGATGGGTAGCTACAATTAAATGTTCACCTGGAATTCAAACCACAACTTTAAAACTGATGCAGAGCCAAGGAATGCAAATGACTGAAGCCGAAAGAACATGTGTAATTTCTATAGATGAAATGAAAGTTTCCAGCAAAATGTGCTATAATATTGAAACAGATGAAGTTATAGGACCGTGTAGGTACGTACTGGTATTCATGGCAAGAGGACTTGTTAATCCCTGGAAACAACCAGTATTTTACGATTTTGACGTTAGTGGTTCCAGTCTCAGAGAAATATTAATGAAAGTAATTTGTGCCGTAGAAAATATCATGTTTCCTGTATTTGCTCTTACTTCAGATCTGGGAGCTTTAAACCAGAAATTATGGAAAGAATTGGCTATATCGCCTGAGAGTCCGTTCTTTGAAAATCCTTTCGACAAAAACAGACATATAAATGTATTTGCTGACATTCCGCATATGGTAAAGTTATTGCGAAACCATATTTTGGACAGTGGCATAAAAAGAAGAAATATAGTGATAAATTGCACCCTATTTGAAAAGCTATTAGAGAAGGACAGTAAGGAATTAAAAATAGCGTATAATATGAGTGAAACCACATACGTGTTAAAGGAGCAAATAGGCAGATTGTACGTTATGCTGTACAGTTGCTTTCGGAGCATGTTGGAAATGCCATCAAATATTTATTTCCCGAAGATGATGAAGCAGCAAATTTTATTCTTCTTCTTGACAGATTTTTTGATACAATGAATTCGAGGCAACCATTCTCAGACAAACCATTCCAATGTGCTTTAGGTAACAATCAACAGCAGTTTCAACTTCTGAATGAGGCTTACAACACTTTTTCGCAGATGCGCGTTGTTGGAAGAAAAAACGCCCTACCATTTCAGCAAGGTCTTCTGGTCAGTATTACATCCGTAATGGCTGTCCACAAGATTCTAAGCGAAAAATATGAGCTAAAATATTTTTTAACTCACAGTGTTAATCAAGATGTCCAAGAAAAATTTTTCTCACAGATATGTGCAGCAGGGAATACCTATGATCACCCTTCACCACTGGAATTTCAAAATCGTCTCAGACTGCTGGTACTTGGGAAAGTAGTCTGGAACTGTCAGAAATCTAACGTTTTGCCTGAGTCAGAACAACATTATTTAACTGTCTCCATGCTCTCGTCTTCCTGTGTCTTACACAATAATGCATCCTGCAATGATGAAACAGCCCACACAAGTGAAAATGAAATTACGGCTGCACTTCGCGAAGAACCCACAACTGCAATTACGTCTCCTAGTGACAGCATATCGTACCAAGCTTTACAATACCTTGCTGGATATGTTGCATTTAAATGCCAAACAACGTGTCCTGGGCTGGGGGACAAAAACGCACCTCTGGACCTAGTGCAAGAAAAAGGAATTCTTTGCGACTTAGCGTCATAAGCAGAGGCTGCTTCCAACATCCAACAAATGAGTGGATGAGCATGGTTATCCAACTAGAAGAAATTTTTTAAAACTACATGGGAAAAATAATTTAAGGAAAGTTAAAAGAACTGTTCACACCGCAGTGGAAGCTTCTGCCCATCAGTTCCCTGCAAATGCGCACCCTGCCATCAAACTATTCATGAAAACCCGAATTATGATCTGTATGCGCCATATTAACGCTCAGCAAAAAATATATTGCCAACCCAAGAAGAGAAAACTGGTTAAAACAGTTACCTAAGGAACATGACAAAGGTAAGTGAAGAAAGAATTTTTTTACGTTAAATAATGTACCGATTCTTAAAGTTATCAAAATTTAGCGAATAAAATATGACTAAAGAAAGAAACAAACAAAAATTGCAAAGATCCATGATTTTAACTTTTCTGTTCAGCGATTAGTTACAAATAATAACAGAGAATTTAGTGAAATTAATTTCCAACTTTTTAATTAAGCAAGTTAGTGGAATGCTACTCAAGTTTTTATTTGTTCCGCATAAAAGGATTTCTTCATGAGGTTCTGACAGCATAATCTTATAAGTTTTCTTTCCTTCTTTTGAATTTATTTAAAGACAGTATTACAGTTGCATATAAATAAATTAGAAGGTATAATCACTGTCCCTGCACTTTTCCTTAGTATCATGTCAATATCCTATTTAGATATTTAGATTAAACAGATTTGAAAAAAAAATGAAAGAAATGCATAATAAGTTTCTTCGCATTCTCGGTTTACTCTAAATAAAATATTCACATGGATGTCCGTTTTTCCTGATTATATTACAGATGTGCTTTTGCAATACATCTTGGTTGCAAGCTTTCAGATTCAGAGCGTATTTGAGTAAAAAGTTGTTGACATTTCTCCCGCGAGTGCTTCAATTGTATTAACAGTCTATCCGTCCTGCTGGCTGCGTCATGTGGTACACTGACGTCACTACGTAAGGGACCGGCACTTCCGATGCGAGGGAGGCAGGATGAGCAAACCTTACTGTCTATTAACCTTGCCCGAGTCCCACATCTCCTTAAATGTGCCCTGAGGATGGCATACGTGTCAATTGTACAGGGCTTTAAAAATTTCATTTTGGCTCACCAGTCAGGCAAATATCTCACCCACCAACTGAAAATAGACAGCCCCACAGAGCTGTCTATTTTTTTTATTTTTTGTGTGTGTGTGTGTGTGTGTACACTTTTAAGTTTGATTTGTCAAAAAATTATGCATATCTCTCAAATAATATTTTCGCGTTAACCTAATTTAAACAATTAACCATTGCATAATAACTAAATTCGGGTTTCTTCCTCTAGAGTACATGATGCAAGAATCCTTCACTGTCATAGAACTTTCCTTAAGATCTTCCCATGTTTGACCTATGACAGCAATTGGTTAAGTATCAGCTAATGAGGTGCATGTGATTCTTACACTGCTTGTCTTTTACACAATGTTTGGAGAAATCATTCTACCAGGCTTGTGGCTTCTTGCCTTGTGTTCCTTGTTAAGCGCATAGTGTCTGGATGTTTTAACTTGCAGCATTCACTGTCCAATTTCTTTTATAGAGAAACTGGTTTCTCATGCTGGTGCACAATCATGCATCAGTTCTGTGAATTAAAATAAGTTTTATTAAAAATCTGTTATTTTTACGCATCCAAGAATACGCATAATATATGTAAATAATTGCCAATTGAATTTAAACTTCTGTACTGAATTTTTTACTCGTCAACTAAAACTTTTCACTCGTTGCAGACAACCGCATTTTTCAAGCTCTGTTAATATAGTTATAATCAGAATATGGTATAGCTATTTATAAAGCTATTGGAATGTAAAATTGCATATGTGTGCAAGAATGGCATGTGTTTGATTGCTATACTTAAGGAGCACAGTTAGCTTAGCAAATTGCTCTGTCTAATCATGTAGGCAGAAGTGATTCCATGAATATTACCTTAGGGCTTCAGTACAATAACATGAGCAGAAGACAATCTATATTTTACTCATAGGATATTTATACAGTTCATACAGAGTGAAAGTTAAGCAATATATCCAGTCTACGAATGATAGTACAATTAAACAACATGTTGAAGAACGAGAATTAGATGTATATTCTCATTAAACAGAAGGATGAAAAATCCAGCATATCACAACTTATGTGATTAAACAAATGGAGTTCACGCAATTAACAGTTTACAAACAAATCCTCCTGTCAAATGTAATGTATGTAATCAGAAACATTCAAAATATACTTGGTGTAATACGTTCGCTACTTGGTGGTACTAAAAAGAAGTTCAAATCAGATCACACAATGGCAGTGGCATCAACAACAAAAAAGAATGTGGGAAAGAAGGGTGGCCCAAAGCACTGGCTCTTAATCTAAGCAGACCAGAGCTTCCAAATTCTTTAGGAGAGCCCTTGAATTCAGTTTACTGTCCCCCAAAACATCTGATGCCTTTGGGGATACAAATTGTCATTAAATTTTGGTTTTTGCCCTCAAATTTATAATTTATCACTAAGTTTTTATGGTTCTAATGAAAACTATCCTCAAAAAATAATTTTTTGTATCAATTGAAGGTAAATTTCAAAATTTGAATGCCATTACTTTTTAATTAGATTTTTTTTACAATTGAAATTATTGTAGCTTGTAGCTGATTCATTAATATTTTATTTAAATATGGGAAAAATAATTAAATATATTTCTTTTCTTCTTAGGGCTTTGTTATGATAAACCAACCACCTGAAGAAAGTACATAAAGAAATTTGTAAAATTGCCTAAATGATTGGTGATGCACTTAAGTTTGTTTAATAAATTTTTACCTCTGGAGGGTGGTCTCTAAGCAAATCTGGCATAGGGCCCCAAATATTTAAAATCACCCATTGAAAACAATACAGTTTTGTGACAAAAAGTTTTGCATATTTAGTCTAAGTGTCTATCCCCAAATTTGGGGACACTAACTGCATACTGCACCCAAATTTAGGGGCACTATGCAATTTTGTCCTTAAATCAGTATCCTAGTGTCTGTTCACCTTATCTTAATCATTTATCTGAATCAGTGGCGGCTTTTCAGGTGAAGTAGGTGAAGTGCCTCTTACCTATTTTAATCAAAATAAAGTTTTATTCAGTATTTTTTTATAATATATTCCTTTTTGCCTTTATTCAGTTCCAAAATACTCAAAATTTTGAATAGATATTAATTCACATGGCACGCTCAATCCAGAAAACAAATCCTTATACGCAAAACAGTGCAAGTGAAGAGCCGAAATGAGAATGCTTGGAAGTCTGCAGTTTTTCAGGGCCGAGTTGTCATGGTAACTGTGACATCACCCTCCCCCATCTTCTCGCTCAAGTGAAGTGTTTCAGCTTCACGTGCCTTAGCTCTGCATCTCTCAGTTTTTTAGCATAATGTCTTGAGAGATCACAGTGGAGTGGGCGGACTACCAGGGTAACTTGCAATCTACTAGGGCTTTTTCCTTGTGGTGCTGTGGTACATTATTTTCCGAAAGGAATTTGTTCTTTCGTGCTTTGTGATTATTTGTTGAAAGCTTTAACTGATATTTTAGGTTTGTGTACAATTTAAGTGACAGTGATAGTTTTTAGTATGCATCCTGTAGACAACATTGTTTGTAATTTATTGCAAACTCCATTTAATCTGTGGAAAGATGAAGATAAAAGAGACATTTTGCTTCAAGGACGATCGACGGATTCACAGACAATTGTTGTCGAGGCTGAAATCAAGAAGATCGGTAAATCTAACAATATTAATTTAAAAATTGTTGGTTTACTGAATATAAATGAATTTGCAGCACTTCTGTGTTAATTTTTTTTTTTGGCCCTGCTTACTTTTTAGTAATAAACATTCAGTGTGGAATAAAAATGGATTCTCAGATTTATTAAGCATAACACGGTCATTTCATAAACATCATGATTCTAGCGAACACCTGAAATGCGAATTAATGTTAAGGAATTTTGAAAAAAATTAAAAACACCATTGCCAATGTCCCGAGGAAGAATGCTAGGCTTTTGAAAACACATTTTAACGAAAACGTTCGTTTAAATAGACTTTTCCTGCAGACAGTGATTGATGCAGTATTAGTCTATACTGTATTTGAGCAAACAAGAACTAGCATTCCATGGCCATGACGAAAGCATGGGCTCGATAAATTGTGGAAATTTCATTGAATTACTTTCATTGTTGATATGAAGAAGTTCTTTAAAAATTGAAAATCAATACGAAAGGATAAAAAAATATTCAAAATGAATTAATTGAATGTATTTCTGAATATATAAACGATCACGTCAAAAATTAAATAGTTTTTTATTGTTGATTCGGAAGGTGTATTGGTTGAGGGATTTTTGGGTTTCCATGATGTGAGTGAAGTTAGAATGTCAGGAGCTTTCTACAAAATGCTAGACAAAATTTTGGAACAGTCTGATTACCAACACAAATAAATAGAACAATGTTACGATGAGGCAAGAATAATGTCTGGACACTTAAATGGGCTACAGAAAAAAAAGTCAAGGATAAAGCTTCTCAAGCTGTTTTTGTTTCATTGCTTAGTTCATCGTTTGAATCGTGTATTACACCAGAGTTTTTCTAAAATTTCTAAGTGTTGAATACTTTTTGCAAGCCTCAGTGGAATTGCTTCATTTGTTCACCATTCTGCGAAGCGGTCTTATACACTTATATCAACAACCGCAAGACGCAGACCAACCATAACAGAAACTTGATGGTCCTCCACTTCGAAATTAGTAAGTGTAGTTGTTGAAAATTGGGATAAATTGAAGGAAAAGTTCGGATTTCTGACGAATAATGAATAATCAGACAAAAAATCAATTCATCTTGCCAACGGGTTTTTGAATGATATGAACACTTTCGAATTTACATTTTGGCTCCACCGATCTATTATTCGAACTTTTGAAGAAAAAAATAACTAAACATAAACTACTGTGTAACTCAAATTAAAAAAAAAAAAATCTCGTGAAATTTTGAGCCATAACAGGAACGATGAGGTATTTAAAACACAGTTTGGAAAAGCTAGCAAAATCAACAGAAATAAGCATGGGAATATGCTGCTTTTACATAGGAAACAATTTTTCAAAATTATAAACAATTGTATTGTGAAATTTTGGAACACATTCTTATGGAAAAAGATATAAGATTTCAAGACTAAGAAACTTCAATTTGTCTGACTTGCTGACACAACCGAGTTCGAATAATTTAATGCATGCCTTCCCTCTCGCGCTCTTGAAAATCCACATTTTTACGGAAACATATTTACTAAACACCAGTGCCTTAAAAATGAACTGAGTCTTGTATATGCCGATGAAAAATTAAGGAATATATTGACTCAAGAACTCCTTCGAGTGTTTAACGGAGACAAAGACATTTTTGCAGAAGATCATAAATTTGTTTTCCTCAGTTTAACAATTCCATCTACAAGTGTGCCAGTAGAAAGAAGTTTTCTGAAAAGAATACAAACTTGCTCAAGAAACACTAGTTCCCAAGATAAACTTGCTTCTTTGGCAAATATTTCTATTCAGGAAGACATTTTATTGATGCTCACCGTGAAGAAACGACGATCTTAAGTAGCGACACATAATCAACAAATTTGCAGCTTTAAAAGAAAAAAAATGATTTTTTAATATACAAAAAATAGGTAAGTCCTCATCTCATTAAGGGATTTTCATTTTAGACAGTAGATATCTTTTCATACTGATTTTGTACCTCTTTACCTATTTTTCCAACCACGAGCCACCACTGATCTGAATTGGATCCAGGTTTGAAACCCAGGTGAGGCATGGATGATGTGTTTTTCGTACAACACTGGTTATCTCCCTTCCCTAGAACCAGTGGCCCTAAATTGGAGCAGGCAAATATTCACAGCCCATCGAGTTGCATAAAGTGATCATTAAACTCAAAAAGAGATAGATGTGCATGGCCTACCAATAGATGCTTGCTTTCAGTGAAGGTGCAATAACATCAAAACCAGTAGCGCAAAAAAGCAAGAAAATAGAGATGAACTTTAGCAGGACCCCCCCCCATCCTTTTGGGGAAATTGAATCAGGCACAATGCTATGGGTGGACTGTAACCCATCCTTTCTTTCTTTGAAACCCTTTCAGCCACTTCTGGCTATAGGTATCTCCCAAATTTTTCCATACATTTTTCTGCTTCTGCCAGCATGTGGAGAAAAATGTAGTAAAATGGGAAAGACGCCCCCCCTCCGCTCTCACTTACTCTAATAGCATTAAGGGGAAGGAGCGAGAAAGAAAGAAGAGTAGGAGCACACCCTTTAGCCCCCCAAAATAGAAACGTGGTGCATGCAACCATGTAAGATTTTTGAAAACTTAGATAAAGTAAAGTGAATTTTTAGAATTCACATTTTGTTATATAAAATTATTTTGTTAAATTTAGTGATGTACTACTCTGTTAAATGAAGGGAGTCTTATGAACAAATGTTAGATTACAAACTAAACTTCCTAAACATCCCTATGACAGCAAATATTAAAAAGTATTTAAAAATAACACAAGCTAAAATTGCAAAGAAACAGTAAAGGCCATGGAGGTTCATATCCATGGTTCTCATTATGACATATGATGAATAAATACACAAATACTATGTATGGTATGTACCTGAACCTTTTTTTTTTTTACATGCTAGGGATAACATCATCTGTGTCAGGTAAAATCTACACGAACAAGAATTTTTCAAGGTCAAATTTCTGCCAAGCACCTCAGAATTCGTGCATATTCTCCTTCATCTCCAATATTTAACCCTCCCCCAATTCTGAACTGCTGGTATCACCACTACACTGAATCCATGAACTATCCATATAGGTCAG